>JAOSBP010000204.1:20196287-20206296 GCA_027563825.1 Erythroxylum mucronatum
GTATCCCCCCACCCCCCCCTTTACTGAATAAAGTGTGACAATTTTCTCATTAAACAAGTTTTCAACAAGTGATTTATATCGAACAAAGGTATCATGAACATGTGACTTTTGTTTAAGTGGGTAAAACCAAATATACTTTGAAAAGTGGTTGATTAAAATAACATAGTACCTGAAATCATCAACAAAAGGATAGGAGAGGTCCATACATTAGAAAATACAATTTCTAGAGGGGAGGAAGTGACTAGAGAAGAGATTGAGAAAGGTAACTTGTGGTTTTTTTTTAAAAAATTAAAATATTACTGAGTTTGAATTTGAGGGATTTAATAATTCTACGTGAAAATTAGAAACAATGTGCCTATAGATGAAAGAGGACAAATGCCCTAAACTATGATGCCAAATAGACGGAGTGGTCTTGATGCTGGAGAAAGCAACTAATGGTGAGGACTTGACATGAGAGGGCAGCCACTCGTACACAACATCTTTAGTTCGACAACATAAAAGACTTATCCCCATGCAAAGATCCTTCAGAAGAAAAGAAGTAGGTAAGAATTCAATTGAAGTGTTGTTGGATTGGAAAAATTGAAAAATTGAAAAAAGATTCTTTTTCATAGTAGGAACACAAAGAACATTATTCAAGGAAAAGGTATCTGTAAGAGTGTGTAGAGATTTTGAACCAATGTGGGTGATAAGGATACTCGTGCCATCACCAATCACAATATCATCAGAACCATTATAAGGTGCATGCATGGAAATATTGCTCAGGTAAGTAGTGACATGATGTGAAGTGCCATTGTCAAGAAGTCAGCTAGAATTGTGAGGCATCCTGGAGATTGTGAGGTTGGCTCATGGTTGCCATGGTTCTGTACTACGAGATTTCCATTTTGGAGCTTGACATGAGGTTGGAGGTGGTTGTAGGTGCGGATGCATCTGTCGAAACACAAGGCACTGTGTAACAGTGTGACCTTGAGTACAACACCATTGACAATGACCTAGGAAGGGTCGAGGAGAGGGATGACTGCTCTTTTTATGGCATTGATGGAGCCTAAAACAGGAACAATTATTGATGGCCACTGACTTTGGTGTCCACAATTTCCTGAAGTGAATTAGGAATGAGTCGTATTTGTAATGGCAGGAAATGGAGAGGATTTGGAATGATGGATGCACAACGAGTGCTCCTTATCGATTAACATTTCATGGAGTTCATCAAATGAAATTGGTGTGTCGCGGCCATTAATGACGTCAATGATGGGCTTTTAATCTTCATGAATTTTCTCAATAAGAACCTCATGATCCATAGGTTTACTAAGGGTTGCAAGTTTATCAACGCAAGTTTAATAAACTACATGTAGTTAGAGATTGTTTAGTACCCTTAATAGCTTGCTTTATTTGTTCCTTGATCTACTTGATGTGTCAACGGGAAGGCCTAGCATAAGTGTTAGCAAGAACTTGCTAAGCCTCTCTTAATGTCTGTGATTGAGAAATAAGAGGTAAGAGAGACAGGTTAAAAGAGCCAACAAAAGCACCAAAAATGAGTTTATCTCGACAGAGCTATTTTTGATATTTTGAATTAGGAGTGGTAATATTATTTGTAGTGATTATAGCTGAGGGAGAGGGATGAGAGCCATCAATAAACTTGTAAAGATCATAACCTATTAGAAGTGCTTCCATTTGGAGTTTCCATGAGAGATAGTTGGTAGAGGTGAGTTTGATGGGTTGTTAATATTGATAATAACAAGAGGTTTGGTGGATTCATATGTATTAGGAATTGTTAGTTGACTGTTTTCATGGTACTGTCTCTATGGTGGGTGCTTAAAGAAGCAAGAAGACAAAGGAGGAGAAAAAGGTTTAAAATTCTAAGGATGATGGCTCTGATACTATAAAGATATCGTAAGGAAGAAGAATTATGGCATTTTACTTTTCATCACTACAACAAAAACTACTTTAAGCAACACTATATATATTTTTAACACTTTAAAATATATTGCTTAAATTTAATATAATGAAACACTTTTAAAACTGTAGCATGTAATAATATTAAGCAACAATAATAATAAATTGTTTCCATATGTTAAAAAAAGCAATAAAAACCAAAATGTCGTTGCATCATCTTAATACTTCCCTAAACATTAACAATTTCAAGACTTTTCCTAATAATGGAGTGTGATTTCTAAAACCAAACGAGCTCATCATATGATGCACAAATCTTGCCATTTAGGCCTGCTTTGTTGATGTCAACTTTATCAAGTCACCTGATGTACAGTCATTCTCTGTATTCAAGAGTTTAGTCAATTTGGTCTGTTCATCGGTTCTCCTTTGGTTCATCTAACAATCATCTCTTCACCAAACTTCTGCTCCTTTCTATTTTTCTTATGATTTTAATCTTGAATATAGATTTGTATTCTTGTGGATTTATATCTTTTACAATTGGAAGATTTCTATATGTAATTATGTCCAATCTCTCTGTGTACAGATTGAATCTAATGCCTAATTGATTATTGTTTTGTGTTTTTACAGCTGGATTAGGGATTCGAGTAACTATGAAGCCTGAGTTTTTTATGCTTTTAGCTTTTTTATGTTTGTCTGTCTTGTTGTGGTTTCCTTAAATTAGCTATTGTAGCCTCAATTGGCTCCTTTTTCTCTTTCCCTACTCATTCACTTCTTTCTCTTCGTCAACTCTCTGACACTGGATCAGGTAATTATGGGTGTTTTAATGTATAAATTTTGTAATTTTCTATGTTTTGAAGCATGCGAGTTCTATTAATTCGCGTGGTGATTACTATTTGGAGATCAGAGATGGATTTCTAATTTTTAATTTGTTTCCATTAGCATATTATGCTTTAATTGTTCAACTGAAATTCCACATGCAACCTCCACAATCTTCTTATCTCGATTTTTTCCTTCTTCTGTTCTCAAACCATCAACCCATCAGCTCCTCAATGACGCCTCTATTAACCCTTTTTGTCTCTCTTGTTGTATGCTAGAGATGTCTCATAATTGTTGTCCTTCTCAGTAGTGGAGTCGACAGCAACGTTGCTCTCTAACTGCTTCATTTAGCTAGACGTGACTGCACTACTTTTTACCTAAAAATCTGGTTTCAAGTAAGCTTGTTTATTTTCTTCTTTTCTCCAAGATAGTACCAAAACTTGGAACTTTGTCCTCTACAAACCATCATCAATTTACCGACACTTTGTCTTGGTTAGGATGACTTTAAGAACTTCTTGTCAGAATGCCATTAGGAAGAGGATTTGAATTACGCTGAAGTTGTTTGTCCCTATTTGACCTTTAAAGATTAAAGTTCCATTTAATTGTAACGGGACTATCCTTTGTTTCCAAACATGGTTGGAAGTCTACAATATGCAGATCTTATTCCGTCTTTTTTTATTTTATTATGACATTTTTAATTGAATGTATATATAATGAATTTCAGGTTTGTATTCCACTAAAAGTTGTGCATTTGACTGATGAATATTGGAAAAATGTGGTATGTATTTCCTCTAATAATGCACTTAAATTATGTTATTGCACTCTTCTATATATAGTTAAATGCTTACTTTAGTACCCATCTCTTGGAAATTGAAAACCTAGTTTTGCTTTCCTTATTCAATGAAATTTGTAATTGCCATTAGGCAGAGTGTTCATATGTGAAGTTTTTATGCTCACAGTA
Source organism: Erythroxylum mucronatum (assembly GCA_027563825.1). Lineage (NCBI taxonomy): Eukaryota > Viridiplantae > Streptophyta > Magnoliopsida > Malpighiales > Erythroxylaceae > Erythroxylum > Erythroxylum mucronatum. The sequence continues at coordinate 20,199,952 of JAOSBP010000204.1, forward strand.
AATACAATTTGGATGCCAGCCTTTTAGTAACTAACTAGAAAATATATGCCACATCAATGTTTGTAGAGCTATATTATCAATAATTTTGATGATTTTCTAGGTAGCTTACATCACAAAAGAGTATCGATGTGATCTTGAACTCCTAATCCAGATGTTCTTTGCAATACCAAGATTAAGTTTGGTATGTGTCAGTGAAAGCATCATTGTTTTATTTCCATATATATGCAGGAACATCATTTTTCATTGAAAATATTCACATTTCTTTACTAAAATGAAAACTAGGTTCTTTTATGGTGCCCATTAACAGTGTGGAATTTGATTATGTAGCTTTTGGGCATTATGCCAATGTCATTCATCCATCTCTGAACAAAAAAAAAAAAGCGTTATGTTCTAGAGCTCTCAAAAGACATGGTGACTATCTTATATGCCTAAAGTTTGTACCATTATTTACATCTATTTCTTAGACATATTTCTTCATCTTCCAATATTTCAATTGAGTGAAACATCATACGGTTTATTCTAAATAAGACGGAACATATTCTCTAAAAAAACAATGTGTAATGTTGCTGGACTAAAGTTATAGATCTTATGCTTATTTACTGTAATATTTTCAAAGTTCTTAGGTTTTCACCTGATGGTCAACTGCTATGAAAAGATATTTGCTAAATATGAGTGATACTGTGGAAGAACATATAACATTACATTTCCTTTGGGAGAATGTTATAATAGTGGGATAGGCATCTAAATTAGATAAGTAGAAGCACATGTTAATGTCATATGGCAATTTGTGTTGTAAGTTCTTTCATTTGACTTTGCAAGTTAAGGATCAAGCTTATTTCCTTTCGCTTCTCTCACAAGCTCAGCTTAAGCACCCTATTTTTCCTCTTGGATGTATTGCTAAGGTTAGATTGTTGTAGGTTAATTGCAAGCCAAATATTGCATAAAAACTTGTCTTTTAATTATTTCTGATGTGGTAAATATGTTTTGTTCATTTTTTCTTAACAAAGAAACAGAAAAATTTGCTCTCATTTTGTGAGATCATGGGCATATGGTGTCTAATGATGTGGTAGCCAAAGATAATTTAAATTCATTTCCTATGGCAATACAAGAATCGACCAGGGTATTTTCTTTCTTTGCAGAAATATTATTTGATGTACTATAGTGGAATGAAATGTGAATGCTCTTAAGAGCTAGGAAAGGGTTTTATTACAATTTTGACTAAATGTCTTGCTTTATGAATGCTCAATAGTAATTTTCTGTAATCAAATGAAAAAGAATGTAATAAACAAATATTTTAAGAGTTCTTCCATATGAAATAATGTGCATGCTTGCATTTTTAGTGTAACCTTCTTTTACACTTATGTTAAATGTAATAAATATATATATTTTAAGAGTTCTTCCATATGAAATAATGTGCAGGTTTCCACCTTTTAATTGGTCTCAGAGTATAAAAGAATAGGTATACTTCCAAGGAACATTGAGAAAGGTCAAAGAGAAATATAAAGAAGCCTGACACCTACTTGAATTCTACAAATGATGAAGAATTGTTGAAACACATGTAATTTTCTTTGCAATTGTTGAGGATTGTGGAATTCGCTTTTATATTTCGTAGCAATAAAAGCACATATAATTTGCTTTATTTTGAATATGTTAAATGTTGAATTTTCAAGTCCTTATGAATTATATATTATCTATAAATTCAATTTGTTGATCATTTATATTTGATAGTATGTACGTAATTAAGATGTACATTAATAACTATATATTGCTTTAATATATATATATATGGATGTTTCCTACGTGATAGGAATTTGCTTTTACATTAAATATTATTGTTAACAAAAGAACAAATTGTTGGTTTTATTGTTACAAATTGTTGCCTACAAAAATTACCTTTGTTGTCTTACTTATTTAACATTATTGCCTCAAAAGACTTAAAGTGTTGCAATATCTATTTGAAATAGTTGTTATAGTTTGAAACTAATTTGAAACTTACAGCAACACTTCTTATTTTGTTGCCTTATACTTATTGTAACGATATGAATTATATTACCTTAATAAAAAGGCAACGATAATTGTACTTATAGCAATGCTTTTGCCTGTTACTTAAAGCAGTGTTTTCCATAGTGAGATTGCATTATATATGATACGTTGTTAATATTCTAAAGTAGCAAACATTAAATTTAATTCTCAAGAATTATACAAGGGTGTTAAGGGTATTTGGTAAGGCACCTTAACCTCAATGATCACACACAATGTAAGCTAATATCTTGTAACATATATTAATCCCTTTGTAATCATATTTGCATACATGGTACGAGTCATTTGTAACAGTAGTGACTCATATTCGCTTTATATGAAGATTTTTCATTCAAAAAGTACTATACAAATGTTAGCTCAAACATATTAAATGTTTAACTTAAGTTCACTTATCTACTCTAAAACAAATTTTTTAGAACTCGCATATAGCAACTTAAGATAGATATAGTGATCATCTAATCACATTATACCAACTTCCTTATAATTTAAGGTAACATTTAAGGTTTAAGTTTCTCACTTTCAATTATCACTTAGATAATAAATTTTAAACCTGCTCATCTCTAATGACAACAAATCACTAAATGTGATTGCTCCTATGAGAAAGCCAAATCTTACATGCCCTTGATTCATATTCAAATGAGAATGTCTAAGAAGATTAAGTATTCACACCCATTTAACTTTAAAATTCATATAATCTTCTTAGACATTCTCATTTAAATATGACATTATAACAAATGAACATACAAAGCTAAATTTTAAAGTTAAATGGGTGAGAATACTTTAAAGAAGTAAGGATTTGATTATAATCAAATAAATTTAAATAATTGTTTAAAAACCTATAATTTTAGAAGTAGTTGGTTTGACAAACCTTTTATATGAATCAAACACAATATCTAGCTAGTGATTGAAAATTCTTGTTCCGTTTTTCCATTCTGTTTCGTCTGTCTCCATCTTTTGCGTTAGGGAGTCGACGAATCCTTGTAAGGCAGCACCAGAAATATCACTTTTCGCTCTTCAGCTAAGGTTGCGGGGCTGCACACTTTATCAAGTCATCAATCTCTTCAAAGTGTGGATGTGCTTTAGCTTTACTCTCAAGGTAGTCTGACGCCATCGTTTGATGCCTAGAGTGGTAATATGCATATCCATTCCACATACTGAACACAACTCGTCTATGTAGTTAAAAAGTGCTGCGAGTGTATATAGCTAGCCAAACAAAACGGTGACAACAAAACAGTAGTAAATGAGCCAACTTATTGAACTATTAAAGAACACAGGCCATTTGGGCAATCACGAGACACGAATCTAAAACTAAAGCTTTAATCTTTAAAGAAAAGTCTCTAACCTTGGGAATATTGCAACTACTGAAGTTACTGGACTCGTACACTTGCAATCATCCGATAGACCTCGAATCCAGACTGCTTGAGTATAATTATATCCTCAATAACGATTATGAATCTGTTACTTTGTCTAATAATGTATCACTTAGCTAATTTTCTGACTTAATACCCCCAAACTCCAAGTAAAAAACATTGTATTGTAATACGTAGTATAGACCTTATTATGTAGGCAGGATCAACATGAAAGGATTAAAAACGAAGGTAGTACGGAATACCTGATTTCGGTTCCATCTCTGATTCCGATGCTGACTCCGAGCTCCAAACGATTACGAATCTCCCAGGACCTTTACGAAAAGTGTTTACCGAGACACAAGCTAAATCTTTCTACAGTTTTCTCAATACGTAAGCTCTCCTAACAGGTCAGAGATTCTTTATACTTACGATTGATATGAACAACTGCAGAAGACCTTAACCTTTATATAGCTTCCATATTGGGCTTCCCTATTGCAAGGCCGATATGGATCTGGTCTACACTAATTGGGATCCATTTTTCACCCGGACTTCGACCCATTAATTTAGATCATTTAATGAGCCACTTTATTATCTTTATCTGGATCAAATTACGTAACTTAATCGATAATTATTTAAAAACCAAAAAATACAATTAATAGTTGTCCAACTTTATAGGAAAGGACAAAGTTGTCCAACCATCTCCCATTTGGACAATTATTAATTGTAGTTTTGACTCTAGTTTAAAAACAGTTAAAAGAAAACTTGGTTAAGCCACACTACTAAATTAGTCGACTAAATTTTTAAAAACAAAACATTTGATCCAAAGATAATGAAAGTCCATCATTCTGTCCCGCAAGACTTTCGATGCCGAAAAGTATCAGATGCATGTGTCATGTGTGACACAGATCCAATACAATCACGTATACCTAATACCTCACTAACATAAATGGGAAAATGGAGTGTGGTAAACTATGATGATATCTTTATGATCTAAATTATATTATTTTCATTTGTAGGTCTCGATTTCTCAGACTTTATGCTAAACTGCATTAGAGAAATCATGTTTTCTCTCACCGAATGCTAAACAACATTAGAAAAAACTTGTCTACTCTCACCAAATGCTAAACTGCATTAGAAAAAACCTTTATGTTCTCCAACTGAATGCTAAATTGCATTAGAGAACCTTATGAGATTAAAAAGCTTATATCCCCCTATGTCATGTCAAACTTCATAGATATCTATAGTAAAAATGTATGCGTTTAATGACATAGGCACAAGGTCAATCTGTATATATGCCCAATGACCATTAAATGCTTGAGTTCGACACAAATCTTAATACTTTTATATGTATTATGACAATGTATGACAATACGTATTACTAAGGATAAACAATGATCATCTTTATTGATGAACCATCATACTATCATAATACATCAAAATATACAAATGTACATGGAGCAAACATAACGATCCCCTAACTAATAGTGTTTAAGGACGTCAAAACACCCCTAATGTATACTTGTGTTACAAACACAAGTAGGCGAAGTTCTTTAGTTAAAGGATCGACTTACAGTTCCTCGGTCCTTAAATGCTCCAAATCTTAATGTCACCTTTTCATATCAACACCTTTATGAACAAATAATTGACCTTTAAATGCTAAGACCCTATGATATTCTTTGTTGTTATTAAACAACACAACAAGAAGCTTACCACAATATAACCATACGGGTCTAGCCACTGAATCAACTACAGATAACTCAGAAATCAAGTTTCTAAGCTCAACCATCTGTGAAGTAGCCTCATAGCATGTACTCTGCATGCATAGTCAAGGAAGTTACTAATGTCTTCTTAACACACTTCCACTACATTGCACCATCTGCAAACTTAAAACTATAACCTTAAGTGAACTTTCAATCATCTGAACACATAGCTAAAATTTGAATTTGAATTCCCTATGAGGTTTAGTCTGTTGACTTTTTTATATGTCAACATATAATCATTGTTTCCTTTAAGTATCTCAACACTTGCTAGACTGCATTCCAATAGTTTACAACTGGATTAACCAGATATTGACCAAACAGTCAAACAATGAATACAATGTCCTATCTAGTACATAGCCGAGCATACATCAGGCTATCAACTGTACTAGAATACGGAACATTCCTCGTAACCTCTCTCTTTACTTTATTCTTTGAATACTGTACTAAAGATTATCTCTCACTATGAGGGGTAGGTGCTACGACAGGTTTATTATTTACCGTATTAAACCTTTGTAACACATACTCTATATATGCATTTTATGAGAGGTCTGATAAGTGTTGAGATCTGTCTCGGTGAATTTAAATACTTAGGATAGAAGATGCTATACCAAGGGCTGTCATGTCAAAGTTCTTGACCAAAAGTTGCTTAACCTCATACAACATGGTCAAGTATACAACATGGTCAAGTAATTTGATGTGAGCAATAAATCATCCACATCCAGTAATAGGAAGATAACTTTGCTCCCCTTTACCTTATAGTACAAGCATCTTTTTGACTTTATTGTCCATAAAGCCAAAAGAGTTCATAACCTCATCAAATGGAAGGTATCACTTTCGGAAGGTTTGATGTAAACTTGACCGCGCGTCGTAACGCTAATCAAAATTAAAATACTAGACTACTACTGTAGCAGTGGTGAGTCTAGGTCGATCCTACAGAGAGTGCGTGTAAAGTTTAAGAAATGAAATTAACCGGTGTTTACGAAAAATGGGGGTTTTGGATTTTTGAAATACGAAAAATAAAATAAAACTAACTAATAAAAAAATTAAAGAAAACATGAAAAAATAATAAAAACAGGAAATTTAGTAGGGACCTGGTTCTTCGGTTCAATCTCGGCCTATACCCTGACTAAGCATATTTTATTAATTTGTTGTTCTTTAACCTCTCCTAGAAACTATTAATCGTGGGTTAAAAATTA
>JAOSBP010000204.1:20206396-20217139 GCA_027563825.1 Erythroxylum mucronatum
GGGAATTGATTACGAGGAAACTTTTTCACCTGTTGTGAAGTTTGCTTCAATCCGTCTTATTCTGGCTATAGTAGCTAATATGGATCTTGAATTACATCAAATGGATGTAAAAACTGCCTTTTTCAACGGAGAATTAGATGAAGAAATCTATATGGAACAACTTGAAGGTTTCATCAATGCAGGTCAAGAAAATAAAGTATTTCGGTTATTAAAAATCAATTTATGGCCTGAAGCAGTTTTCAAGACAATGGTATATTTGTTTTCATAACATAATCATTTAGTATGATTTTCAAATGATTGATGAAGACCATTGTGTGTATGTTAAGAGATCCAAAGACAAATTTCGTGATTTTATCTTTATACATGAATGATATATTGATTGCTTGTAATAACTGTGTGTTTCTTACGCAAATCAAAGATTGTTTATCTTCTAAATTTGAAATGAAAGACATGGGTGAACGGACATACATTCTTGGAGTCAAGATTTCAAGAGATCATTCGAAGAAATTGTTATCGCAAGCGATTTACATTCAAAGAATTCTTGAACAATTTCGTATGTAAGATTCCAAACCAGTTGATAATCCTATTGCTAAAAATGAAAGCCTTAGTAAGGGAAATTGCCCGTCAACGCCACTAGAAAGTGAACAAATGAAGAATGTTCCCTACTCTAGTGCAGTTGGACGTCTTATGTATACAATGATGTGTACAAGACCAAATATTTGTTACGTTGTTGGGATGATAAGTAGATATCAATCAAATCCAGGCAAAGCACATTGGAAAGTAGTAAAGAGAATATTGAGGTATCTAAAGTGAACAGTGGACTATGCATTATGTTATCAAGGTAATGATCTATGTATACAAAGGTATATAGATGTAGACTGGGGAGGAGATTTAGATGAAATAAAACTACCTTGGGATATGTATTCTTACTAAACTATGGAGCAATATCATGGAAAAGTAAGAAACAATCTTGCATTGCATTATCCACAATGGAAGCTGAATTTATAGCATTCTCAACTACAATACAAGAGGCTATGTGGCTTCATCGATTCCTAGTGCATTTGGGAGTCACTAAAAGCGAAATTAATCCAATGACAATCAATTGTGATAGTCAAGCTGCGATCGCTTATACTAAAGACCCCAAATTTTATTGTAAGACAAAGCACATAGATACTAAGTATAATTATGTGAAAGATATAATTGCGCGAGGAGAAGTGAACATGGGATATATATCTACGCGAGATATGATAGCAGACCCAATGACAAAGCCAATTTCTAGAGATGTATACATTGGGTATGTAAAGTCACTAAGACTACGTAGATGTTGAAATGTACTGATAAACATTTCTCTATATATGTTTACTCAGTCGAATGTCATATGTTTGGATATACTGTATGATGAAGATTATACATTGTGTATCATTTGATTCATGAATATATGAATTTGTGTATAAATATATTTTTTGGATGAATCATAAGTATATAAGACAGATTATAGATTAGCCTTCTCACACGGGAAATCACCTCTAGTGTTTATGCTCGCTAGAGATGAGGCATGTTTAAAGTTTATTATCTAAGTGATAATCAATAGCGAGAAACTTAAACCATAAATGCCATAAAGAAATTAGTTCAACATGATTTGTTAAACACTATATCTGTCTTACGTTGCCAGATGTAAGTTTTGAATTAGTTTTTTTAGTAAATAAGTGAACTCAAGTTAAATATTGAGTATGTTTGAACTATCATCTGTACGGTATTTCTTGAATGAAATATGTTCAAGTTAAACTAGGTGAGTAAATACTGTAGCACATGACTCGTACCATGTGTGCACAACTGACCACAAAAGGGATTAATGTAAGTCGTAAGATCTCATCTTACTTTGTGTGAAACCCTTAAGGTTAAGAAAAACCTCGTCATATACCCTTCTGACTCTTGTTTCATTTTTGATAATTGAATTTAAGGTTTGCTATTTTAGGTTATTGCCAAAAGATCATGCAAGATGCAATCCTATGGAATAATTCTAGGAAAGAAAATTAAATCTAATTCAAAAGAGAATTGAGAACAGAGGAAGATCATTGAACTTAGATCATTGACTCACATGAAAAGTATTCATAGACGGCCATCGTCTCTTTAGTAGAGAACTTGAATACAGTCATGACATAAGAAACTAAAGGAGATCAAAGAAAAGTGCAAATGAGACATATGACCTAGGGTATATAGCATACAATGTCTACTCAAGGACATTTAAATCCTAGGATCAATTTCTTAATCTAGATGTCATATACTCCTAATAGATATATGACACTGTGCTCTCGTCGTTTGCTGGTCACACCGATTATTGAACAAGTATGAGTATTGCAGTTTGTTTTTAAGATTAAACCCATCATATGTGAGTGGGAGATATAAGTTATTATTACACCCATGAAGGGTATAATAGTAACTCTTGAAATAGCTACCAAAGGTAGTTATATGGTGGTAGTTATATGGAGGCCATTTTAAAACAAACGATAGACATACATCAGGAATGGATGTTTTAAGTGGCTTGATTTCTTCTATGTAAAAAAAGAAAAGAAAAGAAAAGAAACAATAGAGCTCTCCATTAAATTGGCAACGAACAGTTCTTTAACTGGTGGAATTGCAACAGAAATTCAAGTATGTGATTCTTTGTTTATTATATGCATATGTAAATGATCCTGTTTCACGTGATATTTGTGGTTATGTTTCGTTCCGTTAATTTCAACAAATGCCAAGGATGTGAATGAAATAATCCTTAAATATTATGTCCCCACGTTTTTTCATGAAATGATGACTCAAAATAAGTATTGCTTCCTACCAACATCATCACGATCAAACTTTTTCACCAAGAAGTCTCCAAGTAATGTCAACCCCATTAAAATTGTAACAATTTCCTTTGCAGGAGCAAGACCGATGGTCAATCCGTGATCATTCGTTAACTGACCTACTCTTAGTTTTTGAGGCCGAACTTATCAAACAGGTAAGTGGTTACAGCTTCAATAAGCTCGTCGCAGTCGAATAACTGCCACGAGTCGCCAAAAATGAAGCTACAGGTAGATTTTGCTGCTCTACGAGAAAAAAGTAGCTCAGTTTGTGCAGAACATACTGTTCCAGATTCTCAGGAACCAGTTCCCTGTAAGTATTTTTTTGCATCATCAACTTTGTGAAGAAGGAAACATACCAGGAAATTAGATGTTGTGTTGAAGGTATAAACCCTGATCGTGAGAAAGCAAAAACTGCCATAATCAAGAGAAGCTAGAAGTATGGTTTTGGTCCCCAAGTTTCAGAAGTTCAGAACTTGGACACCAAAGTTTACAGATTGATGGATAAAAAAGAACTGGGTGTAGACAAAAAAGAACCAATTTTGCGATCTTTTTTCAACTCATAAAAGGTACAGCTCACAGGTTGAGAAATTTCATCGTCATGGGTGAGCTGATCTGTGCCAATGAGTTTTCATGATCTTTTGACTTATGATTGGCACCCTAGTTGCAGGGCATATTAAAATGTGAATCTCATCCCAGGTTTTGATACGTCCAACCAAGAATATGGTTTGGTCTACTCTATCATCGGTCATTTCAGGAGGAAGCTGCAATTTGTTGTGTGTAAAGAGTGGGGAAGATTGTTCTATGGTGATGATTGGAAAGTTCGTCGAATTCGTTTGGGATTTAGTGACTATGTTCAAATTCAAAGGAGGTAACTCTAATAAGCAATGATTAACTTAATAGGTTATTGCTAATTTATTCATTTATGTTGACTAATGATACGTTCTCTTTAGCCCGTGGCAGTCCATGCTACGTGGGATCTTTAGTGGTCCAAGTGGAACGTAGTTTTAAGGTTGCATGAAGTATGCAAAGTGTAACTAGGAAGTGTTGTTACTATTTGCTTCTGTTTTGTTGTTGGGTGGATTAGATAATCAGGGTGCAAGATTATTTGTTTCTTAGATGATTTGGATTGTTAATAAAAGGAACAACCAATTAAAACAAATCCTTTCCGATTCTGATTCTATCTTTTCTAATCTCCTAAAATCTCTCTTTTTCAAACTTCCCAAAAATCTAACCCATATCAAATCTACGTGCATATCAACTAATTAATAAGATGATATTATTTACGTAACAACAGATCATTCCAAGTACAGTTAAGTACTTTCCCAATCCATATAATTCTCATTCAACTCATCACTAGCTAGAAAACAGAGTTATATCATCCATGATGTGTCTCTCTAATTTCAGAATCTTGGGAACACTAACATCAAGATGAAATACATGACATCCAAATAAACTCTTGTGCTCAAAAGGAAAATTATTAAACAACCACAATATACACATGTATAACGTCTTTTAGAGCATGAAGGGTGAGACTTAGCAGGATCACTCCATGAAGATGAGTTTATCTATCTTTAGGAAATTAGATATTAAAATAAACAAATGAATGCTTCAGTAGACCAGCAGAAAGAATCACCATTACGTTACAAAGATAAAACGTTAGGTGATTGCAAAATGCATTATATAGTAATTTAAATGATAAAATAAGAATGATGAACATGGAGGACTACATAACTGTTTAACATGCATTGTCATTAAAACACCAATTGATGATATAAAACTTGACAACTGAAGAGCATCGAAAGGGTTGCCATGAAAATTATATTAAAGTTTGATGATGTGATAAAAATAGAGGATTTATGTACAGAGAAATGTAAACCTTGCCTTGGAAAAAAATTTCAGAAACTAGCTTTATTAAAATCATCAAACGTCCTTAAATTTGCTTCACAAAATTTGTTCAAGTGTTTAGAAAAAGCAAGAGTAGAACTTCAAATATTTGATAATAATTGCTGAACAATTCTAGAGCTCAATTTCGCTTTCTTTTCCTTCTCAATCTTTTTCCATCTTTTCCTCTTCAAAATTTTCATTCTCATCTTCTTCTCTTACCCAGCTTTTTCTGCAGCTTTCTCCATCTTCTTTTCTTGTCGTCCACCTTCTCTTCCAAATTTTCTTTTGGTGTCTTTCTCCATTTTCTTTTTTTTCAAGTAACTAAGAACCCCTTCAATAGCAACATCAGGAAGTTCGCTTTTCATTAATTCTTCAGCCAAAGCTGCAGGAGTGACCTCTACAGTCCTTATTAAATCATCAATCTCCTCAAAGAGTGGATGCTCTTCTATCTCAAGATAGTTTGAGACCAAGACTCTGAAGCCCTGGGTGGTGCAATAAGACATGTGAATATGCATATCCATTCTACCTGGTCGAAGCAATGCAGGGTCTAACAGTTCCTTGTGATTTGTGGTGAAAACAAATATACGCTCATCTCCACACACTGACCACAACCCGTCCATGCAATTGAGAAGAGTTGACAGGGTAAACTGCTCTCCAATGTAAAAGGGCAAACAAAAGAAACAGTAATTAATTAATGACAAAACACATTGAAATATTTGCAACTTAGGCAATTTGATCAATAATAAGAGATAAATCTAAAACTAAAGCTCGGGGCTTTTAACAAGTCACTAACCTTGGAATCGTAGTTGGAATTGCCAGGGCTGTTGGAAGATTTCTCTTCGTCATTATCATCATCATCGTAATACTCGTCGTCATCATCTGACAAGTCTCGGTTCCAGACTTCTTGATTACAGTCAATGTCCTCAATAACAATCAAGGACTTATTGCCCGTGTCTAGTAATGTATCCCTTAGATCACTATCTGAAGAAACGCTTCCGAGCTCTAAGTTATAAATATCATATTTCAAGTAATTGGCTATGGCTGCAATTAAGCTTGATTTCCCAGTACCAGGAGGACCATACAATAAATAACCCCTCTTCCAAGCCTTGCCAACTCTTCTGTAGAAGTCCTTTCTTGACAAGAACTTGTCCAAATCATCCATTATAGCCTTCTTCAAATCATAATCCATGGCGAGAGTGTCGAATGTGGATGGGTGATCGAAATCAAGGCTTGTCCAACTTCCTCGGTAATTTTTCTTCGTGAAGAGCTGTAGAACCCTTTGTCCTTTGCTCATGGTAGCTTCATGAATTTGTAGAATGCGAGTCAAATACTTCTTCAAGACAATATCTCTATCTTTCTCTTCAAAAGTTAACTCAAAGTAACTATCCGCGTCACTAACATAACGCTTCTGCCGCCCACTATTCTCATTGTCGTTGTCATTAAGAAGCTTCCAAGTAACCTCAATCCCATCAAACTGGTCGACAATCTCCTCTCCACGAACAAGGCCAGTCGTCAAATCCTCTTGTTTCCTGAATTTACCCACTTTTACCATCTTATTCTTGGGACCAATCTTGCTGGACAGGTACAAGGTTACAGCTTTAATGAGTTCGTTGCGGTCGAAACACTCCCAATAGTCGTCAATAATGAAGGTAGACTGAGATGGTGGGGCTTTACGTGAGAACAATGAGCTCAGCTTGTCGAGAACATACTCTTCAAGCTTCTCGGGAACCAGTTCCTTGTAAGCGTTTCGTAGCAGCATCATCGATGTGGAGAAGGAAGCATAGTATGAAAGCAAAGAGGTCGATGATGGCAGCATCCGTGCATATCGTACAAGAGTGAAAGCCATGATTTTTACGCAGTGATAGGGCTCTTACCTTTTGGTCTCCTTTAAGTCGAAGAACAAGACCTATATTTGCCTAGGGTGCTGTTAGGGTTTCCTCGTCACATGAGCTCTATTTATAGCGAGCCATTGGTATGTCAAGAAAAAGGAAATGGAGCTGAACATAATCATTTGTTTGCGTTTCTTTTACGTTCTTCATCATTATCGATCATTATAATCTAAATTATATGTAGATATTAGTAATTGATAAAAATAATTTAAACAATATTAATTATAAAATTATTAATAATCTAAATAAAATATTTGAATTTTTATATAATTAATATTATTTTTAAAATTATTATATAATATATTACAATTATTATATAATATATTACATCAAGTATACTTTTAACTTGGTTATTATAATCTAAATTATTATGAATATTAGTTATTTAATATAAAGTTTAATTTAAATATTATTTAATAAATTATTAATCTAATATGTAAATTTTTATACAATTAATATTTTTTTAAAATTATGTATTTAAGACTATATATTGCATTATGTATTATATATTACAATCAGATAAAAAAAATATACTTTTAAGTTTAGTGCTCTTTTACGGTTAATATCATTATCAATATTGTTATAAAAGTGGTTTGGTTTTACTTCTACTTTTATGATTTTTAGTTGTTGTTTAATTTTTTTATTTCTTACATTTTTTTAAATAAATGTTTTAATAATTAAATTTTATAAACTAATATGTTTTTAGTTCATGCAAATTTTATTTAGAATGTATATATTTTGTAGATATTTTAAATGTAAATTATATTTATTAATGATTATTAAGTTAAAATTATTTAAAACTAATTATTAAAAAATATTTGTAATTCTTATTACTAATTAATATTTAAATAATTAATATAGTTCTTATTAATAATTAATATTAAATAATTAGATAATATGTATTTAGTTGATACTATATCTGAAAAAATAAAAACAAACAACAAAAACTTGTTTATATGGTTATCATAAATTTTAAAAACCGGAAGGACAAACACATTGATCATGTTATAGTGGAATCGGATTGTCTTCAGGCGGTTCAAGAAATCACATCTTCTCTGTCTAATTCTTCGAAAATTGGAATGTTGGCTTCTGATTGTCATGCTTTTAAGCGACACTTCTCCCATTTGTCCTTTCAATGGACGCGTAGGATTGCCAATAAGGCGGCTCATTCCCTAGCGAGGGTAGCCTTATTACATGCAAACCTCCATTTTTGGGATTCTATTCCTCCTTGTTTAACTTCTATTTTACATTATGAACAATCTTTGTGTGTTGCTTCTGATAGGGAAAGGCTAGTAGGATCTGGATGTACTGGGTAACCCTGTTGGCTTGGGATAATTTTTCTAGCCTTTCTTTGTCGAGTGTTTTTTTATGATTTATGATTTTATTATTTTTGTCAAAAAAAGTTAAAAACTAAACTCAACAAACATGTTTTCTATTGAATTTAAAAATTAAAAAAATCTAGAGTATAAATAAAAAATATTAATTACTTAGTATAAATAAAATATAAATAATATTAATTATAAAATTATTAATCTTTTAAATAAAAGATGTGACTTTTTATATAATTAATATTGTTTATATAAAGCACGACACATTTATATAATTATATTTTTAATCATATCTTATGTTTTTCAATATGAATTTTTCACATATTTTAATTTAAAGAAAAAATATATTTTAATGATGATATTTATACTAAAATACTAACCAAATTCTAACGTTTTACAGTATTTATAAAAAATTTAACTTTTCAAATTTGTTGAATTAACAAAATATTGATAAAATTATATGTTCGTCAATTGAATATCATGTTATTATCAATATATCACTCATTATTTTTTTTCATGTGAGTTCACTTCTACTTAATACTATAGATCCACTTATTTTAAATGAATCTAAATTATTATTAAATTAATTTATTTTAATTTTTAAGTAATATTAATTGATTATAATTAGTTATAATAAATTATAGTTAATATTAGTGAACTCTTAATTAATACAAATCATCACACTTTATTATACTTAAATAATCATAATTAAATATTAATCAAAATTTAATGTAACCTTAATTTCTTTCTCATGAATGCTGATGGCATATCATTATCAAAGGGGATGGTAGAGTTGAGATTGTGGTTAGAGCCTGTGTTTGCTTGCTTGCCTCTTACTTTATGTTCTCTATTTTTTGTTATTTTTATATAAATATATTTTAGCTTTCATCCAATCTTAGGAAATTGTCTTTGTTTTTTTGTTAGCTTCCCCAAGTTATTCTCACTTTTCTTTGTTTGGTCTCTTTGCTTTTCCATTCTCTTGATAAAGATTAAAATAAAAATTCGAGGAAATGCAAGGAATCAAGAAATTTGGATAATAAAGTTGAGGAATTGGAGTAGATAACAATCATTGAGCTTTTATTACTTTAAAACGTTCCAGTGAAGAATGTTTATATTACAGAACAATGTAAAGGGGGGAGAGAGAGAGAGAGAGGAAGTTGAAAACCTTTTCTCAAAATTTATGATGGCCTAACTTAGTATATATATAACATCTCATGCGTAACATAATCTCCTAGGGTTCTTCAACTGTGACTCGATGATTTCTTTGAAAGAACCCAACCTAAAACTACGTTTGTTGCTCCAGAATGATCAGAGATCAGTGGCATTCTTGAGGCGTTAGCCCTCGATAGTTTCCTTTCTCCAATTAAACCAAAAAAAACATAATTCCCATAATTACAGGGACTTAGCTACGTGGCAAACCATTCTCCCTGGTGAGGATGAGAGTGAATCTCATGTGACTTATTGAATGGAAATTCCTAAAACACATGCTTTCCCTATATCAAATCCCTTTTCCTTAACATCATCCTTGTCTTTAAAGATTAAAGTGAGGAAATTTATTCAGTAAATCGTAACAAACTCCTAAGTGCTATCTTCAATAGGACAATCCTTCCATTTAATACAAACCTTAATAGCAACACATCTTTCTCTCTTTATCATCGGTCTGTCGATGATTGCCTTAAGCTCAGGAGTTTAGCTTAAGTCTCTTACAAATGCAAGCAAATCAGCTTTAGATTCTGTTGGGTTATAGAATTTCTTCAATTGAGACACACGACGAGTGGAATGAATTTTGACTGCAAAGGGTAGTTTTAGCTTGTAAGCTACTTTGCCAATCATGTCTTGGAAAGACATATAATACTTTGGAGACAACTTTTCATTTGCCCTTCTAGTCACTCTATGTTGTTTATAAGGATGTAGTTTAAGATAAACCCATTTGTCCAACTAAAATTTTCTATCAGATCTTTTCTTATTTACCAATTAAGTCATCTTGTGTTGTGCCTTTGCTAAAAGCCACTTAACAAGCTTAATCATATTCACCCTTTCTTCCAGGCTTCTATTAACAATATCATTGTTTGATTCATTAGGAAGGTATAGCAAGTGTACTGAGGGGGAGTATCCATATCAGGCTTCAAAGGGAGATATGTCAATGGATGAATGATAACTTGTGTTGTATACCACCATTCCACGAGACTTAACCGTTTTTACCAACTGTGTGTTTCATCACTACTTAAACACCTTAAGTATGTTTTCATCCCTCTGTTGACCACTTTAGATTGACCATCCGTTTGAAGATGATAAGCAATGGAATTAAGCAAATTAACCCCCACTACAAGAAAATAAGGCATTCAGTGGCGTTTTTAAAATGTCACAGAATGTCCAAAAAATGTCACAGAATGTGGTGTAGGCAAAATATTTTCGTGACGTTTTATGAAAAACGTCGCGAAAAATGCTAACATTCTGCGACGTTTTGAAAAATGTCACTAAAAGGTTGGACAATTCGCAACGTTTTAAAAAACGTCACAGATTGTCTAACATTCCACGACGTTTTTAAAACGTCACAGAAAGTGAAGGAATCTACGACGTTTTTTTGGAAACGTCACGAAAAGGCTTCAGTGACGTTTTTAAAAACGTCATGAATTGTCTTCCGCAACGGTTTTATTATTTTTTCATTTTGTTGAAAATCAAATTAATTTAATTTTTAATTTTAATAATTATTTTTAAAATATAATTTTTTAATCTTATTTGTTTAATAACTATTTAATATTATTTATGAATTTTATTTATTTAATAATTCTTCAATTTTTT
>JAOSBP010000204.1:20288903-20309062 GCA_027563825.1 Erythroxylum mucronatum
ATTCTACTGAAATGCAATGTAGGAGACTGTGCATCCCCATTTGAAATGGCTCAAAAAGTTGTATTTGGAGGAGAAAGAGTATCTCCATTCATGAGTTATGGCTTGGAATAACTTGGCCATAATCAGTCCCTTTCATATCTCCACCTTGAGGTCAATGGAGGAAAGTCTAGGCTTCCAAATTGGACTTGCAATAACGTGAAAAGCCTTTTGGTTGTATATAAGTTTATTGATCAATTAGCTAGTAGCAAATTGTTTTTCCTCCGGGTTTAAGCTTAGTTTGGCCTTTGTAATTTGATGAAGAAAGCTCCATAACTTATTATGGAGTAGCAATTTCAAATTTTTGTAAATATGCAAGTATTGTTGAAACAATAAAACTATTGTTCAGGTTCTCATGACAACTTAAAACAAAATAAGACAAAATAATAATAAGAAGAAGAAGAAAATTAATTTTGTATAATAATAATAATAATAATTAATTTTGTATAATAATAATAATAATGTGACCGTAATAATAATAATAATAATAACAATAAGAATAAGAATAAGAATAAAATTAATTTTATATAATAATGATAATAAAAATAAAAATAATAAAATGAATAATAATAAGGAATTTAATAATACTAGTAATAAGAAGAAGAAAATTAATTTTGTATAATGATGATGATGATGATGATGATGATGATGATAAGTACAAAATTTATAATAATAATAATAATATTAATTATTAATAATAATAATAAGATAATTAATTTCGTATAATAAAAATAAGAATAAGAATAAGAATAAGAATAAGTAGAAAATTTATAATAATAATAATAATAATAATAATAATAATAATAATAGTAATAGTAATAATAATAATAAATAATAAGAATAATAATAAGTACAAATTTTGTAATAATAATTAAGAATAGTAATAATAAGACAATTAATTTTGCATAATAAAATTAATAATAAAAATAATAAGAATAATAATAAGTAGAAAATTTATAACAATAATTAGTAATAATAATAATATTATTATTAATAATAATACAAAGAATAATAAAATAAAAACTAATAATAAGAAGAAGAAGAATATAATAATAATAATAATAATAATAATAATAATAATAATAATAATAATAATAATAATAATAATAATAATAATAATAATGAGTTTAATAATATAATTAAAAATAAAATTGATAATTTAATAATAAGTGGAGAATTTATAACAATATTTAATAATAATAAGAATAATAAAGTTAATAATAACAATCATAATCATAATAATATCAATAATAATAATAATAATATAATGATAAGGACATTTTGGTCTTTTTTACTTATTTCTTTCTTATTCCAATTTTATATTTTCAAACCAAACATTGGAATAGAAATTCTTTACCTATTTCATTCCCTAAACCAAACAAAGTAATACTCATTATGTTCTATTCCTCATCTTTTATATTCCTATGAATAACTATTCTATTCCCTATCTATTCTATTCCTTGAACCAAATAGACCGTTGGTATGAAAATGAACCATTTGTCCTTGCAATTCAAGTAGAGCATGTGTTCTATCTCAATGACATGATATTAGGCAGCAATTGGTAAGTTATGTAGAAGTTTGAACACTAAATCTTTTTGATGTTTTTGAAAGGGAAAATGGTGAAATGGGTCAAGATAATGACGAAGTATAGTAAGAGATTGAATAATAGGGAAATAATGTAGCACTCAAAATTTTAAACAACAGGGGAATAGCGTATCACTCGAAATTAAAGATGAGGATATATCATCATTCTATGATAAAGAAGCAGCCAAAGTACAGGACATTTGTAATTGTTCGAAATGAATATATAAGATTTTTGTGTGCAAGTTGTACCTTAATGAATAAGTATTAAATTATTTATTGTCACTGGATTTTGTTTTATTTCATGGAATTGAGTGAGAAGGACCTAAATGAACTAGAGTGTGATAAGATCACACTATGTAAACTTATTCACTATAAGGAAGGTAAAGGATGACTGTCATAAGAAGTAGACAACAACTATCTAAACATAAAAGTTTGCTAAATATTTTTTTCATTTATTACTATAGCAGTAATATGTTGATTGAATATTAGTTTTCTTCTTTTATTTTAGAATAAGATACAAGAGATGTCGAAAAAGCCTAAATCTGAGGGTAATGAGCTTAGTGTGGATGTGATTTATGATACAATACTTAGTACTTGTTAGGGTTATATTAAAGGCCTTGGCTATGATCCCAAGCCAAAATTTTCATCATTTACATATAAAACAATCATTGAACAATTTCAAGAGAAAAAATAACTACCATAAGGTTGCATTAAAGCTGAAGTAATCAAAGGAGAAGAAACTCAAGCTAAATTAGGAAAACATGATATGTTATTCAAAAGACAACTTGGCTCGCAATATATGATGGAAATGAAGAGAAAAGTGAACGGACTTGATTATAATTCTTGGACTTATTCTATCACTTCTTATAAATACTATAATTTAAATTTAATATTTTTTTCTCAAATTATATAATGGATGAAGATGCAACTGATAACTAACCATATTGTGAATGGTATAAAGTTATGCAGGGTTTCCTTTAATTTGAACAAAATAATTATTATATATATTTTTCAAAAATATTTTTAGTTTACTCAAAACAAGCTTGTTATTTGTTACAGAGGTATGAATTTGGAGAACACTTATGGCTAATATTTGATAGTATATCTAGAAATATTCCAATTAATGGTATTTTCATATTGTTTGTTTACAAACTATAAGGAATGCTCAGACTATTATTAATATTTTGCGAAAGAATAAAGAATCACCTATTTATTTTATATTACTTTTGTTTATACAATTTGATAGATTTACCATATATTGGATGCGTCAACATTTAAATTAATAATGTTTGTCTATAACTTAATATTTATTTGCTTTATTGGCACTCAACCTAATAAAGACACTAAACCAATCGTTAATTATTAAAAAAACTCAAACTTTACTGAATTTTACAATTATAGCCCGAACTTTAAAAATTAGTAATTAAATACCTAAACTTTCAATTTTTTCCAATTCTATCCTATCATTAGTATCTTTGTTAATGCTGTTGACATGGCAAAACATATAAGACATAAATCTAAATACGTATAATTATTATTGTATTAAATTGTACACGTTAGACTTAATTAAATTAATTAAAAGAAAATAATTCAGTTGATATTACTGTGCTTATGTACAATCGAAAACTAAATTACAGAATTGCTCGTCATACTAGAGTACATTAAGGACAAATGGAGAAACAATCTGTATCTTGCCTAAAGACCCTTATAATAGGGCCATATATGGCAGCCTTTTGGACGAAGTTTGTAGATGAAAGCGTAAGTTAGGTAGTTCAAGCCTACAACTTTTTATTTTAACCATGTTATGCTATCAATCTAACCGAGTATTATTGGTGATCTACTCCTTATCAGGATCCTACAACTGGTGATTAAGGCTTGCAATACCACGGAGGAAGAAGAGAAGAAAAGGATATTTGAAGAGATGGGTAAGCACTTGAAAGTACTCGATAACGATCTAGAAGGAAAGGAGTTCTTTGGGGGTGAGACCATCAGGTACTTGAATATTATTTCTTTTTTCATAGCCCACTAGTTTCAATTGTAGCTGAAGAGAAATAACCCAAACTTATCGAAATGGACCGAAAAACTACTTCACACAAATGTGGTCAAAGGAAGCTTAACCCCCCAAATATATGCACATTGCTTTCTTTAAAACTCGCATTAGAGGCGCAAAATTTGCCTCCAAGGAGAAACCAATGTGAGGATTTGCTGATAAATAAAAGCTTGGATTGTTCAAGTAAGTGTTTAAATGGGCAAATTAGACATGAAAACTAATTGATAGTTGATTCAGATAATTAAAGACAAAAATGTTTTAAATAAATACTGACTTGAAATATTCCTAAAACTCTGAGGCACAAGCTATTGCAACTTATATATTATGCATAATTACAGAGTTAGTAAGATGAAACAAGGATTATGTGAAGCTTTAACTATGCATTTATATCAACTTTGTGTTAGGAATTGGGTGAGATCCAATCTTGGGCACTACAAATTAAATATATACGAAATTTTTTGTTTTCTTTTTCAAAGCCAAGATTACTTAAATTCTATAACATGATTAATATATATAATATAATAAAGTAAGAATTATAATTTATACTTTATTTTGAAACTTGATCATTTTCTTGTCGTTTCTCTTGAACCATTTCTATAATCGGTTCATCTCAACCATCATAACCGTACAAGTTTCTAGCATCTAACAATATCTACAACTGAGAGAATTCTATAAATGTTGTAAAGAGGGTTAGAAAAGAAGTGCTAGCTTTTTAGAAGTGTAAACCTATTTATAATATATTTTAGACATTTTAATAATTGTATTAAAACAAAATTCTAATTTCAATTAAACTTTAACTAGATTTACAATTAATTATAACTAAATACTATTAGCTAGGTTCAAATAAGATTCAATATCTCATATTGATCCTTCTTATCCCTATAAAATGCAATGTTTCTCTAAACCTCTATGATCATTATGGCACTGTAAAGTAGTATCCAGTGTCTTTCCATAAAAAGTCTACCAAATAAAATGTTAAAGTTATAACTGGTGCACTCTGACATGTATATTGCCTTTGAGATAGAGTCCATAGGTTATAACAATATTTTTGTATTTTTATTGATGATATTACTCACAAGACTTGGATCTTCATGCTGAAAACAAAAAGTTATATGTTTAAGACCCTTTGAAAATTTCATGAAATGGTGGAGAGGGAGACAAACAGAAAGTTATAATGTCCCTGAACTAACAACGGAGACAAGTAAACCACCAATGAATTTGATGGCTATTGTTTGAGACATGACATAAGACATGAGAAGATAGAATATGTTACCTCACAACACAATAGTGCTACCGAGAGAACGAACAGAGCCATTATGGAAAAGGTTCAGTATATGCACTGAATGTCTAACCTACAAAAGTCTTCTTCGAGTGAGATGGTTCCAACAATAGTATATATGATCAGTAGAACTTTTTTCGTCATTTAAGATCTGGACATTCCCAAGAGAGTGTGAAAAGAGCAAGATTCGGCTTTTACGCATAAGAGGGTGTGTATATGCTTTTAAGCATATAGCAAAGTAGTAGAGAATAAATCTGGATTTGAAGACTACTCCTAGTATATTTATTAGACATGGAGAAGAGGAGTTTGGCTATAGGCTCTATGACCTGAAAAGTAGAAGGTTATCAAATTTAGAGACTTAATCTTCTACAAACATGAGATGAGATGGGTGTAAATCTCATCAAAGAAGGCAATATTACTTCTAGTAGTTTGCCTTTCGGTACTATAAATGATTTTCTTATTTCTACTTCCATTGATCAGTCTAGTCTACAGGTGAAGAAGGCGAGGGACATAAGCTAACATATGATGGTGATGATCATTTGCAACTTGATGGAGATGAGCCACATGAGTCACTTCCTGTGGATGATGTAAAAGAGGTCCATAAGCATAAACTTACTAAAGTGTTAGAAGATGTCCAACTTCAAAGGTCAACTAGTGTAAAAAAAAACCTTCGACTAGATACCCAAGTTTAGAATATCTTCTAATTTAATTAATTACTATTGAGGGGAAGCCAAAACATTTTCAAGAAGTTCAGTCACTCAAAGATAAACAATTTTAGCTCAAGGCAATGCAAGAGGAGATGGATTCATTGGATAAGAATGGTACTGACATATTGATGGATTCATTGGATAAGAATGGTACTGACATATTGACGAAGGTAGTTCTTGAGAGTAAACTTGAGCTTTGTAATAAGCTCCTCGGGATGATTTATAAGTGTTTAATAGGGTAGTAATAAGATCATTGTTGTGGGTCTAATCCTTTTTTATAGTTGTTGTTCATCTAAATACTAAAAAATTTGGGCTCTAAAAGTGTTAGATGTCTTTATGAAAATAAAAGGGACAAAGATTGAGTGGTTTTAAGGTAGAAACTAATGATTGGAAGCGAGCACACGCCAACATCTAAGTTGCGTTATCCATGTGGATGAACGTGTAAACTTCTGTAACCATGTAAAGTTGAATAATGATGTTTAAGGATAGGCATGCCCTGTGTCATTTACGGACATAATTGTGTCTGCTGACCATGTAAGTCACCGAAACTATGTATATCCATGATTTAGAGTTTTGAGGCATAAAAATAAAACAAGGTTACCACATATGGCCATGTGGGCAACTGTGTGCGGTTTAAAATTCTTATATTCTTAGATTTAAAATGTTTAAGATAGAAATATATGATGAAATAAGAGTTTTAGAATCTAAATAACGTTGTTCAACCACAATTTTATTGAATTTTGTGTTTTAGTATTAATTGGGAATAATATTGGTGTGTGTGTAGATATATATATATATATATATATATATAGATAGATATCAATTTGTACTAAAACTTGGAATTCTTTTAAAGAACTAGAAGAGAGATTAATAATAGTTGTTTTGTAAGGTGATTTTTGAGTTAGAGTCAATAACTAAAAACATTAAAAAGCTTGTATCGTTCACTGAATCATTCTTATTGGTTAAAAGTCATGTATTCAACTCATCTTCTAACCAATTTAATCTTTAGGGTGTTATTGCTTGAAATCCAATATAATGTGTATTCCTATGCACCATAAGGGAAGAAATAGAGGTTGGAAAGAAGCGTCTTTTCAGTCAGACAGGTTGGAGATGTTTGGACTAGAGAGTGAATGGAAGGTAACAAATGGGTTGGAGCACCCTGTTCCCTTTACGGTGTTTCAACTTTGTGCTACTTAATTTTGTTCACGTATTTATATGGACCCTACATAAATGTGTGGATAAAATTTAATGGAACAAAGTAGGAACTGATTAACCGAAACAACGGATCTATTCCCGTAATGATTAATGTTGAAGGCTATGGAACAACAGTTCGGGCCATCCAAGAATCAATGCTTTTGTAGCCTTTTTCTGAGATATACAGAAGTAGTGGATGAGGGAATGGATAAGGAAAAAAAATCCCATTAATCTTCTTCTTTTTTTTTTGAACATATCCCATTAATCTTCTTGTTCTTAGGAAACTGTGAATTTCATATGGAAATGCAATCAAGTTTTGTATATATAATAGGTATATTGCATATTTTGCAACTTGTATTTATCTTTGTCTATGCTCGTTGTTCTTTCAAGTAGCAATCGAAATGTAGGCTTTGAATAGCTAGAAATAAATGCTTGGAACGGGCCAAGACTCAATCTTGGGCCTTCCTGGCTTTCCAAGTGCAGAAGGAAGAGATAACTGAAAGCAAATTCAACACGAAATTCTAGATTAATAGTATAATTAATCAACACAAATCATTAACTTCAGAATTGCAACATATTGTAGATGGATAAATACTTGAAAATTGGGGAAACATCGAATCCATTGTGATTTTCCGTGAAACGACGTGATCGAGACGCAGAGGATTTACTACAGCTATTCCGAACCTTAATCAGCAAAAACATATATAGTTTTCAATGGGACAACTGTATTTAAAGGTTGGCTAGCAGTAGGGCCTCCTGTGCTTTCTAATACATGGGCCAAGCCTACCCATCATAGCAGGCCCATGGACACAGGCCCAATGACACGTTAAAGAGAGAATTACTATTGATATCTAATTAATCGGAGTTTGTACAAAATTATATTTATTATGCTAGTCCACTTAAAATTCTATCAATAACCTGTGGCCGACAATCAGTTTCCGCGAGGAACAAAAAGAAAAACACTATGGCAGCATCATTATATTTTTAGCCAGATACAGTTTATAATGGATTGAGTGGATGTTGTTTGAAAAAAGATGGATACTACCTCTCTAATATAGAAACTATTTTTTTAAAGTGATATTCGTGACACAAATCGTCTAAACATAGGGATAGTCAAGTCATGGTTGCGTTTGTATGTGTGGCACTGGCACATGAGTAAGGACAAAAGCACTTCACCTAATCCTCCGTACAAGCCGGCATGCAAACAATAGAGGAGCTGGAAAGAGTTGTTAATGGATATCTATCTCACTATCTGTGGTTCCAGGAGCAAGGTATTGAAGTATTGCACCATCTGTGATTGTGTCTAACTACAGTTTAGATTTGATTAGGCACTTTAAGCTGAAAATGGGAGCAAACAGTTAACTGTTGTCTTGTCTGTCTGTCCCTGAGGTCATGGGCTTCCTGTCTTTACTTTCCTATCACTTAATAGAATATGTTATCTTGTCTTATATATAAAATGAAATTATAAAGAAAAGAAATAAATTAAAAATAATGCAAATTGATCAGAATTCAGAAACCTTACTTTTCTTATAGGATAAGGTAGAATCAATGCACTCCATATTGCAACTAAACAACAGAACAGAGAGAGATGTCTCGATTACATGCTTTTCTCAGAAAGAGCATCTCATTAGGTGTTTGTTCGTTTAACGTTAACAGTTCTTCCACCATGGACTTAGTACAAGTAGGTTCAGTAGACGTGAATCTATAGCCTTGCCTGAAAGCAGAGGTAGCCTCAAAATAAAGGAAATTAGCCTATCAATCGCTGAATTAAACCAAATCAAGAGCAAGAACCGCCCATATAGTTGTAGTACAAGTTATTTCTATAAATGACATGAAGGATCTACACTATAATGACTGCTCATGTCAACTTGGTCATCATAAAAATTATATCAAGTTCGGAAATCTATCCTCGTAGACTAGGAATCAGTTCAATCCACATCTGGGCTAGGGAACGGAAACTTCATCACATAGTCCGAAATTGACACCATGTTTATTTCTTTACTGTCCTGCTGGAAATAAGACTGGACGTGGGTATACTGAAGAAATAGTTTGTCTGATTCAGCCACTTGCATGCCAACTCTGTTACAGTCCAGCTAAAGCGTGCACACCTAGCTAGTAGTTAGATAAGAAGGCTACAGTCTATACACATAAATTTGTCCTTATACAATCATAATTTGGTTGATGGGCATCATTCTTTTTCTCTTTTATCAACCCGTGTGTTCTTTGAGGGCCCTTTGAGCTGGTTCATGTTTCTTAGTTCTATGGTAGCCATTTGGCATTGTACTTTATAGACTATAGTAGTTGCCTGTTTTGATCTTTTCCTTTTAGGTACTCCAGATTGTTTTTTCTTGTCCATAATGGCCACAGTTAAAAAGAGTCATAAACGTACAATCTGTTCTTTGACAGACAAGCACTTGAGGTTTCCAAGCTTTGCCTACCTGAAATGATTTTTGTGGTGGTCCATTAAAATGTACAAGAACATGTTCTGTCCCTTTTCCTGTAATCAACTTTGGTTCATTCCTGTCTTCTGCGTTCGATCAACTCACGACTGTAGATTTTTATTTTTAATAATTGGTGCCACTGAGATCTGAGCAAAGAGCAGGATGTGGTTTCAACGCACGAAAATTATCAATGGTTGAATGACTGAAAAGTACGTTTCACGCCAAGTCAGTACTTATTAAAAGGTATCGATTTCATTTACATCCAAAACAGTGACTAATTCTTACCCTCTTTTTCTTTCCTCGGTACAGACCCACAACTAGAACCTGTCCGGTGAAAAGAATGGACTGACTCAGTCTCGCTGTGATCTAACGGTAGGCCTTCCATGTGGATTTGATATGTTTCTTGACAGAATCACTGTCCCGGGTCCCAACCAACACAGGCCATGAGTCGACGGACATTCCGAGCAGTTTGTGTAACTGTTCCAACTGTAAACATAGTCTAGCGTACTAGAATAGAGGTGCTGCTAAATCAAGATCTTGTGGTCTATTGGGGCATCATTCGGATAGTGCAAGCACAGTTTTAAGTGATATAAGTACAGTTATATTAAATTGTAGTATGGGGTTGAAAAAGGAATTGGCTAGCATTTTCAACTTGCAGACTTAATGATTATAACAGATTACCCGCCGTTCAAGTTTTGGGTAGAGTCTGTAGTTATGGACGTGGAATATATTGCATTTGCTGCTATTAATTAATTGGCAAATTAGGAGGCACGCATTACTTGACATCGACCACAGTCCAATAATAACAAGGAGATGAAGGATCTATATTTTAGAGTTTATGATATGGCCTGAAATCTGATACAAGCCCACCAATCAATCCATGTATGTAAACTGCTTGTGATTTAGACGTGGAAATGAAGATCATTTATGCTTCTTTCTTTTTGCAAGTTCCAAAGGATTGGCATCTTTGATGACTTCAGGGAATAGATGCTCAATTCCAGTGATTAATTCCACGAAAGAAAGCGAGGATCAAAAGAACTTGACCAGTGCATTTTTGTCATATGGTAGACCCAATTTCTGGAATTTAAACCAGAAATTTGATGGGTCTGCAAAATCGGAATCAAATCAATGCTATGTTGTTTAAAGAGAATTGTATAATTGTTTGATAGAGTTTGAAGTGGGGGTAGCAGCGGAAAGTAAGTTTATCAAAAGGAAAAAAAGAAGTCAGAAAGTAAGACTCGAGTAAGCCATAAATATATCACCTTCTAAGGTAAACCTTTACCTTCCAGGAAAACAAAATTATATGCATTTTGGTGAACAATACTAAACAGTTCTTATTTCACGGGAAGATTTTGAGATCTGATCATAATTGAAACATGGGGAACAGTTTGCTTAACCATTTTCCAAACAAGAAATCTTCAGAAAACTACAACCTGGAAACGAAGAAATCCATGGTTTAGTAAGTTACATAGTTTTTTTTTTAATTATTTGGATAAAGCGTTATGGTATGGATTAGATATATTAAACAGCAGAAATGGAATTCTCCAGCGAAATGCGGCCACTGCAGTTAGGTTCTGATAATGGTCAGTCCATTTCAACGCTGGAGTGCTGCAACTCATCATTGCATATCTACTTTCCAAGTTTTTTTCCCCGACTTTTCAGCAATAAAGCCAAAATCATGCTGGAAAAATAAGAAAGGTATATGAATATACAGGAGAAGATGGTCAACTTTAGCAGAATAATTGAAGGCTTAGATCCAAACTTCTCCAGCAAATGGATAAGGGTAAGATGATACACATAAAAATTAATAACAAACCACTGGCTTCTTCCTGAAAGGTGTTGCCTGTTGGCATCAACCACTGAAAACTCCCCACCCCATGATGACATGCCTAAACATCTTCACTTGACGCTTTTCCAAAAGGAACAATTGAAAGGTACAAAGAGAGTTCAAGTGACAAAAAGAGGTCGCAGGTTCTTAAGGAGTGCAATTAGTGAAAGGAAAAGTAGGCTAAAACCCTTTTAAATTCTAACCATATAACTTCTATGGTGGAAATAATCATGACTGCCCCAATTGAAAGGGGAAAAGGAGAAGAAAGAAAGGATTAAATTAAGGCAGGCACAAATGCGGACCATCACTCAGAATTTAATCTTTCAAGATAAAAGTTACTTTTTCAACGAGTAATTGTAGGGGGCGGTGAACGTAAAGTACAAATAGTATAAGGGAATCATTATCATATAATTATGTTATGATTGGTGCCAAATATCCACTAGAGACGTCAGTTGCTTG
This sequence comes from Erythroxylum mucronatum, assembly GCA_027563825.1. Lineage (NCBI taxonomy): Eukaryota > Viridiplantae > Streptophyta > Magnoliopsida > Malpighiales > Erythroxylaceae > Erythroxylum > Erythroxylum mucronatum. Next base: position 20,300,482 of record JAOSBP010000204.1, read on the forward strand.
ACAAAGGGCAAATTATTACAAGGTTGTGGGGACGATCCTTGATGAACCTGTCAAGATATTTTCTATCAATAACTATTTCTGAGGAGCGAAATGTTTCAACTTTTTACAACAACTGTCTTCCCTTGAAGAACCAAAGTTTGTCCATTTCATAATCATACAATAGCAGCCCAATAACACCGCAAAAGAGCCTTATGTTTCTGAATTGATGGTTTAACCACTTAATCTTCAAGGCAATAGTCACAGTTTTGATTTAGAACATCTAAAGCTTGAATGACCTGGATACGAATTTGTCAGCTCTGTGCTAGGACCAAAAAGCAAACAAGGACAGAATAGGAGCACCAAAAACCAAAAGAAGTTGCAGTCCATCTATGGTATTGGTAAGTTGCCACTCAATCAATTCTGGTACTTTTTGAAACCCTTATTACCATTTCACCTTGGTGAACTTGGAGCCAGGGTTTACAACTTGAATAATTTCTAGCCTGTGAACTGGCAAGCTCAGGACTGGTAAAGTTGAACCAACGAAAGAAATAGAAATGAAGAAGACCAGTGGTAAGAAAAAGTACAAGTATATACAGGTACTGCAAAACACAATGCTGAAAGGAATACAGTACATTCCATCACTTCATCCCACCATTACAAAGAGAGCAAAAAGAAAGAAAATTTTACACCCGACACCCATTTCAGCATGTTAAACCAGACAAGATGAACATTGTATTTCCAATTGCAGAATCTCCTTTAGCTTCCCATAAAAAAGTAGAATCACTCACATCTCATCCTAAAAATCACAATCAACGGGTGCCACAAGATGGATTTTACAGAAACAAACAAAACTAACCATCCTGCTCATGGACCCCCTTGATTTTCATGCTTATTACGCTGTAGGATAATTAAACCCTCAATACAAGGTCTTTTGTTCTTTGGAGAGATTAACTGTACATGGAAAGGATTAAATGGAGCAATTTCCTAACAAAAGGGAGGAAAGTCGTGATCTTTATTTTTTTTTTCTTTTCTTTGTTCCTTATTCTTTCTGAAGAACAATTGCCAAAGACTCCTGGCGACGAAACATCAGATGCCTGGCGATAAAGTCATCCACTGCACGCTGAAACTCCTCCTCACTCAACTCATCCTCTGGACACTGCTTCTCGTCGGCTGATGTCACCCGGCACTTCTCCGTCTCCAATCGTCGGAGTTTATGTTTAACCTTCTCCGAGCTTTTCCTCTTCACGTTATCCGACATTGTCCGGCGATAAACCTTTGGATGGTCTGAATCTGAACCCAAGTCGGACTCAGAACCCGAGGACAAACCCATATCGTCAAAATCATTGTTCCTTTCCTCGACACACGTGCTGGTTACTACATTCACTAGAGAGATGATCTCTTTATCCTGGTACAAAGTATCATCCGTCCCAAGAGACAGAGAAAGAGTTGTATGAGAAGGAGGATTCTCTGACAAGGACTTGGGACAACGATGTTCGCTGTTTTTAATGAACTCCTCGTAGAGTTCAGTCTCAGCATTGGTCGCGGCGGGATTCTCGCCGCAAAATCTCTTGGACTTTACGAATAGAGTGGCAACAATGGCGTTGCAGAGCATGAAAACAAACAGAGGATTGGAAACAATTCCGGCCACTCTCCTGAAAACCTCGCGGGAGATTCTGACGGCGAACGGAACACGAGTAGAGGCCCAGGAGAGAATTAGAAGAGCAAGACAAAACTCAATTACTCGAAACAACCTCGTCAAGTTCGGAAGCTGACTGTAACTCCGCATGGCGCTTGCTTTCTCTGCTTTTACGCTGTCAAAATCGGAAAAATCCATCCAATTCCAGAGATCCAGGAGAGAAAACGAAAAGGGTCGAGCAGGAAAAGTTGACAGGGTGAGGTTCTCGTGAGAAATGTCGACTAGGGTCGTTAGTTTACCGGGAAAATAGAGAGAAAACGGACAGAGAATGGAATTGTTGAATGTGTAACAACAACTTCAAAGAGAGAACTGAACCCCGCTTGCCTGCAAATCTTTGCCTTTAATAGACTCCTCGCACGATTATGTTCTAAAAAAAACATATAAAAATTTGAATTTTTTAATTATCGTATTTGTTCCCAAAATCAAGATGGGGACCATTCTTCAGACAGAGCGTGGATTATAGCTGTTTAAAGTAGCCAGCCAACCAATTGACATGCTACGTGGATTATCAAAAATAAAAAAATCCTTTTGAAAATGCATTTTGGAATCATTTTTGAAATAATGAAATTAAAATATACACAAAATAATTTTACTTTACTGTTTTTTACAACTGGAAATTAGAAAAAGAGAAAAACGACGTCGATGGTATGTGGGCTGGTGGAGGAGTAAATGTTAGTGCGAGTGACGGGATAAATAGGGTGTTTTCACGTGAGGGGTGCGGTTTCCTTAGACCCTAGACCCTGCACTTCTGCGAATGCTTGCAGCTTTCTGCTCCGTCCACTTGCTTTGCTTGATCGAAATTATTTCTACACACGACCTATTCATTTCTTTTGAGATGGTACAAGTCAGGCCTCACTGATTTTCCTTTTTTCATTTTTCCCCTGTGACTATAATTTCAAAGTTTTACCCTTTCAAATTTAAGCTTGGTCCAAAGCATGATCGGTTTACCACACATCATATCATATGCTCCTAATAAGTGAGCTAATGACAAGCGCAATTAATATCTCTCTAAATAGAACTTAATGGTATGATCTATCTATAAGCACAAGCGAATGGAATTAGCACTGATCCATCCACAAGTGGTACATGTAATATAAGAAATGTCAGCTTCACCGAACTCTGTAGATTTTTGACATGGAGATAGTGAAAGAGTACTTAACAAGAGCGATTACAAGCATCTGAAGTGAGAGAGAGAGAGAGAGCAGCATGCATGCGTGCACAAACTTCGTCGTGTAACACACAAGGATCGCTGTCCGTACAGTTCAGCAATTGGTTAGTGTTCTCACGTGGCTCTGAAAAACTTGCTGTACTAATCCTAACAGCAATAAGATCATTTTGACGGGGTTAAAATATATATTATTAATCACTGTATAATAAATATTATACAATTTTCATATTTCCTTATTAGGGAACAGAACGTTTTTACTGTTGGAGAAAAGGGACTTGTCTGTTGTCAGACAGGCGATTGTGTGTTGCCTTCATTTCTTACACAACTTGTTTACAGAGTTCCGAGGCTGGCCGGGAGCCAGGACTTGTTTCAGCCTTATATTATAATTTATTCGAAAATTTTAAATACGATTCTTCTCTTTGTATGGAAAAGATAACAATGTGAGTTCTTTGAGGAGAACCAACAAAAAAGTTTCCTGAAATTGAAGTTTGACTACATACTATTATTCAAACTTCTTGCAAGATGTACATTTCTCAATGTGTTTTACCAGTTCCTGGAAAACAAGTGAAACGACCAACGACCTGCGGAGCAGGAATTGTGGTCCATGGGGTATCTGAGAACTTGGATTCACTTTGCTGCAATTCAGCCCACTGTCTGTCTGTCAGTTCTGTGACTGAAGTTTCTAAAATAAGACTTGCAATTGGTCTCATGGTCCATGTTCTTTTTCTGCAACTCTGGCCCCTCATAAGTGTCAGATTGGAGATTTTTTAGTTTGATGGACGTGTCTTTACCGTCTCTTTTTCCAAGATACCAACTCTCCAACCCATCTCCTCCCTAAATGCATGTGTCGCAGCCCCTTCTTCTGTTTGGACCCCTACCCTACACCTGCAATGAATCTCATGTCGGCCTGTTTCACCCTACTATCAATGCTCTTTGCGATACGACGGAATTCTTTGTTTGATGTTATGATATCTTATTTTGTTCCATAAATCTTATTTCATGCAGAAATTACATATATAAATAGTTAAGATTTATGGAATAGAATAAGACACTATAATATTAGACAAAGGATTCAGAGTCCTCCACAATTTGTCCTCGTTTTTTTTTAATCTTTCATTTGTTCAAGTGTACTCAATTGGTTTTTTTTTGCTCAAAGAACGAAGGAATACATCTTGAGTGAATCCTAAAGGAAACGAAAAGTGATGATAGGTTCAAATCTTGATAGATGAGAATAAAAAAAATTGACAAATAAAAAAATGATTACTTGACCTCCAAAAGAATTCTTTTGTATTCTAAAAAAAGATAGATGTAGAATTTATGGTCAAAAGATGGTTTTAAGTAAAATGTATATCTCGTTCATCGACGGAGTTACATGGAGTCCAGTAGGGTACTGGCCCCTTAAGTTTTTTTAAAAAATTATTTTTAATATATATATATAAGGACGGAGTTATTTAAGGGTCAGTAGTATACTGGACCCCTCAAAATTTAAAAAAATTAATATTTGGGCCCTCATATATTAAATTTCTGGATCTAGTTAGTATTAATTCATGCATTGATGTTCCTTATAAAGTTTTTTTTTTTCTCAATCCCATTTAATTTAAGCATGATAGACACGTAATTTGCAATATGCTGCTTCCTAGCTTTATTCTTTGCTCCTTTCCATGTACGTTTGTCTCAATTATCAAATGTATTTGCTGCATTATTTACATTATCCTGAAAGAAGAAACAACATATTAGAGGTTAATAAGGTGCTAGTCTAGTGGTGGAAGTTTGTTTCCAAAGAATTTGCAGTCGACTAAAGTGCCTTACTTCTGGCGTGGAAATTGATCTACTTGATCCTGATTTTCACACAAGGGTCTTGATTGCCTGTAAAGGCCTTGTAGAATATGTGTAAAGTAAGCTCGAGATATTGTTAACTTTTGGGTGTGCTCTCGTGCCAAAATCAGCTCCATGAAAACTAATGACATTGACCTCTTATTGCTTTTCTCTGGCATTGGACCTCTTATCCCATTGGAGTCGCTCGACATTGGAAATATTCTTTTGGGTTGTATCTTATTCATTCATACGCGGTTTGAGCGACAAAGAATCAATCCGAGTGGAATCATCAACGTCATGAGGTATTGCTCTTTACTCTTTTAGCTATATCAGTGCTTACTATTTGCATTTGTTCTTTTTTATAATGTAAAAACCCACAATAGATATATTCAAGTGTATACAGATTAAAATTTTGAGAGCACAGAAAAATTTGCAAAGCTCGCTTGCATCAAGTAGCACCAAGTTTGTAGATATTGAAAAGAATGATTTCTAAAAACCTCAGTCTAAGTATTCAAACTGATGACTTCTAACACTAAAGGCATCATACCCACCGCGGGAATATATAGGGATTTCCTGTGCTTAAGGTTCTGACTTCTGAGCTATATTTGTTGAGCCCATTATTGACATTTTTGGACGTTGTCAGGTGTGTATGAATGGGAAAATGAGCGGATTAACACTTTAGGGAAAAGGAGTAATGCATGTCAATAAAGCAAATGGATCTCAGGCCTACTTTGAGCCAGGCTCATGGAGTTACATTTCCAAACTTTGCCATCCCTAGATTAAGAAGGTTGGTGGCCAACCCGAAAGCTGAAGCCTATGACAAATAGGCCAGTCCAAGACTAAAGAATTGATGGTGGCCATCATCAGATTGGCTGCCTAATTCCTGCTCCCTTGAGTGAGTTGGAGATCTATAAAAGAAGAGATACTATTCGTATCGTATGGTTACTATGAGCTCAAAGACCAAACTGATTAGTCTAAAGAAAAGGTCAAATGACTTTTCTCTTTTCTTAAAATCAGGATTCAAGTTTTGGTAAAGCCTAGAGGCTTCCCAAAGTTTTGGAAAAGCACAAAAAGGATCTATTCACATAATCGCACGTCCTTTTAGACTCATGAACAAAAATTGGTTCCCTTTAAAAATGATGCAGCAAGAGTTTCCTGGTCGTCGCCAAAGAAGTTATTATTGAAACTATAGAAAAAGAGTGTTTTAAACTAAGAGAATAATATGCATGGATAGTATTAAAAAGGTAATTTTAAGAGATATAAAGTTAAATTACTTGGTATTTGACATTTCTGTAACATGTTTATATCGAGTATATGATGTTTTCCTGTGTTTAGCTCGTTGTCTTGTGATGATTTAAAGGAGAAAATACTCAATTGTACGGGCAAGTTGATGATTTTACCAGGATGGAGGGATCTTCAAATTGGTGAAGCATTATATTTTTGAGAGGCTTTAAGCTGGATAAAAGGTCTTTTTTATGTTCCTCTTTGCGTGGAAACGGATTGTCAAATCATTACTCAATTCTTGACATCCACACATAATTTTCCATCTTATTTTTTAATGATTATTGCGGATTGTAAAGCTCTTTTTCACGAGCATCAGTTTATTTCCACTGCTTTTGTTAAAATATCAGCGAATCAGGTTGCTCAAAAGATCGCTAGGGCAGTCGATTCTATGTCTGATTCTGAATGAGGGGTATGCCCTCCTCATTTTCTGTATGACGTTTTATCTTTGGACATGAATAATATACGCTGAGCGCCCTCGCCAACGTTTCAAAAAAAAAGGAGAAAATATATAATTAAGTGCAACTTTCTTCGCATTATCTAATTAAGGGGATTTAAGATTTATTTAGAAGATAAGAAGATAGAAATTTGTTTTTTTGTAGAAGATGTTAGAGCTCATTTCTAGATCAAAGATGTCAAAAGTGGAGAAGTTAATGGAAAAGGGCATAATAAGCATCAAACTTGCTAGCCTATTTTTCCTGAAGTTTAAAGAGGTTAAGAAGTAGAACAATACCAGCGCCAGAGGGATGTAAGTGAAAGGTGCCAGACTCATCATGTTGTTACATAGACAGTTACAAAATAAAATCAGACATTGATTCCAACTTAATGTTAGGCGCCAGTTACATACTACTTTTTGATACATAAAAGTTCCAAAATAAAATTAACACTAGTGTAAATACCAGTCTAACATCACTTCTCATTTATAGTTTATGAGGATATATTAATTGTTAAGTTTAATAATTATAAGACTATTATTTTTATAACAATAACTATAACTACTTTTATTAAATTTAACCTAGGTGACTTTTGAAACGTGTTTGACAGCCACTTTGCTTTTATCTTTTTAGTTCTGGTAAATTGGGTGTTTACAAAATTTAACAAAATTTTCTAATCCGATAAACTCAATTTAATAATAATCAGTATATATAACAATAAAGACATTGATTAACATACATAAATCAAACAAACGAATAGTAATATAAAGAGGATAGAAAAGAGAGAATGCAAACTGATTTATAATAGTTCAGTAAATAACCTTGCCTATGTCCACTTCTAAAACTCTTATTAGAAGTATATGATAATTCATCTTTTAAGGCAAAGAACAACATTTGTACAATATTTTTTTGACAAAGAAGAACCCTTTTATAATCTTCCTTTACGATGAAGAGGAACCTTAAGGTCACTTAAAACACTCCTAAAGACAATAACATAGTGCCAGAATTAAAGCTCACAACTCAAAATATCTCACTTTATCACTTTAATAACTCTAAAGAGGCCCACTCATATAAATTGTAAGGCCCCAATATAATATACCTTAGAAGCATTATAGTATGTCTAGGATGTATTAAGAAGTGAACATAAAGAATTCAGTATATTTAAGCATAGTAAAGGACATATGGTAATTAATTTAAAAGATAAGGGTAAAATGGTAATTTCTTCATTTAGGCATGGACATGAGTAATTATATGTAAGTTACAAACTAGAATGAAATCAATTGACAAATTTATATGCCAATGTGAGAATTAAAGGAAGAAGAAGGACCAAATGTGCAATTTTTTCAAAAATCAACATACAGACCAATAAGATTGAAACATGTGTGTAAGATTAAAAGCTTCTTAAAGTGGGGAGAGGGACATGTATGGAGTGTTTTAACTCCAGAATTTTCTTTTCTCACGTTCTTTCCATTCCATCTCCTTAATCACATCATTTTGCATAAGAAATCAAGCCAATCCTAAGTGAAAATTAAGGTAAAAGTTTGTAGTTTTTCTTCTCATATTCATCTTTCTTGCCTTGATCGTGAAGAGCTGTAATTATAAGGTTGGATATGAATTTTTGTAATATGTACATGTACAACACTGAATAGAATTGTATACCATGAATGTATGTACATTAATTTTGGGTGTTATGTGTGTGGGTGGTTGTAGATTCCATATAAGAGGTGTTATATAAATATTGGATAATGGTACACAAATGCTTGATAAACACTTAGAAATATGTGTAAAAGACATCCAAATGCTTGTTGAAGCAAGGAACAATAAGAAAAAAATATGTATTTGTAAGACTTTAGTACCCCTTACTAGTTGTTGGAGTCAAGAACTAGCCACTGTAACAGTTAACTGAAGAGCATTAGTTGGTAAGTGTAGCGTATTGATCAATAAATATGCACTGAATGCACAGATTCATTAGCTGTTAAGATATTGTTGACCACTAGAGCCTATTGGTAAACCAATGTGTCCCCTAAGGGGATATTGTTCAACCACATACCTACATTAGTTGACCAATGTGTCAAAAAACGGGTACGTGTATTTATTAGGCAAAACACTACATCATAGCAGAAGATTGTAGTTACACAAAGCTTTAGATTTTAAATCACTAGTTTGCGCATAAGCTCTGATGACGGTGTTGAAGAGAAACACATCATA
>JAOSBP010000204.1:20310547-20321692 GCA_027563825.1 Erythroxylum mucronatum
TGAGCTTTTTGTCTACGTAAGTAACGGATAATTACGTAAGTGACGAAAAATAGCTTACCGAAAAAATTAAAATTTGGCGCTTTTTGAAAATCTCCAAATTTTAGCTTTTGAAAGAGCTGTATTTGAATTTTTAAAAAAGCTATTTCTACTTCAAAAGTACTTTTGAAGTTTACAGCAAACACTTACTTTTTTCTTAAAATAGCTTTTGCGGTAAACAAAAGTGCTTTTAGACCTTTCAAAAACTGAACCAAACGGCACTTAGAGGGATATTGGTCGATCATATCACCATATTAATTGATCATCGTGCTAACAAACTCACCCAGTAAATATTTAACTTATATTGATTGACTGCTAACTTATATTGGTCAACTAATCCGTGTAAAAACATGATTTTAACAACTTTAAATGTAAAACTTGATTTTTTTAATGAAATTATAATTTAAAAACTTCCGAAAGTCCTTCAAAGAGTGTTTGAAAGATTAAGAATCTTTTCTTTTAGAATCAAAAGTTTTAATGCCTCTTGATGAATGAAAATAATTATGTAATGAAGTGATATGCAATATTTATACATATTGAGCCTTTAAGATCATCAAAGTGACCAAATGAGATAACAATTAACATTAAAAAAATACGTAATCAGCTTGTTGTGCCTTAATCCTCTTTTTTTCTTACTTCATCTTTACTTCGACGGTTACAAATTTCAACTTCTCTTTATCAACTTCATGAACTATCTTTTTGAGTTTATAGCTATATCTTGTTCTTATATTCCTACTCACCAAAATAATAAACTCATTAGTAGTAATTATATTTTTCATCATCAAACATTGATTGAAACATCCTTTAGTTTAATAATCTTCCTATTTTTTATGATAACAAAATATTTGTGAAAGTAGAAAGCAATAATATAATTAAGCACACAAATAACTATTCATATCAAGACAATGATTAACTCCCGCTTAATTTATGCATAAAACATAATCCTATATTAAGAACAAAAGATATCTTTAATGACAAAAAATTAAGTGAAAGCAATATCCAAACATTAACGTATAATTATAATATAAATTTACTCAAGTATAAAGTAACACGTATCAAAAGTTACTAACCCTAAATGTCTTTAATTTTCTTAAATCTAATATCGTCGATCTTTCTCTCCCTTTTGGAATTATCAAAAAGAAACCAATTATTTTTTAAAATAAAATATAAAGTGTCATGCATTTGGTTAAAGGATTAAAAAATTTTGATTAGAATTTATAAACTTGCCTAATGAAGAGCGTTATTAACACTTAAAGTGTTAAAATAATTGTTTAAAATTTCAATTTGATAGAACATTCCTAATTGTATCTATTTTGAAAATTTTCCAATTCTAGTAATGTGCCTAAGTTGAAGATTTAAACTCAAATTTAAGATATTAGGCCTATTAGTTGACTAGTTGACCTGATAGCTTAAGAAACAGACTTTAAACTCAAATTAAAATATCAAAACACTTAAAATTCATAGGAATATCAACTAAGGACTATCATAAATATTAAAAGATACCTTAATCACATAGAATCAAGCTCAATTCTCTCCTAATATCCTTATTCATTAGTTTAGTGAAACTATTGCCCAATTGGTATAGTGCATCAACAAGTTTTAATGTAATATCCTTATTTTGCACACAATCTCTAAAGTCTAAAGTCCATAATGTACAAAAAATGTTCAATTCCTCATTCATAATGCAAACTTAAACATTCATCACTAAAGATTTATACTTAAATTGATAAATAAAAGTATAAACTAATAATTACCTCTTGTTTTACATTATTTAAGATATGATTAAGATCATGATTCTTCTTGAATTTTCAATTTACTATAAGCATCTTATCTTTCTTATTACCCTCACTTGGTTCAACGATTAGATCTTTTGAAAAAGTCTTAGTGGTCATTCTTTAAAGGTTAATTTCTCCACATATTACAATATCTTCATGACTTTCTTAAAGGCAAAGTGACTATATTAAAAACAAAATATATAGATTATTCAAAAGAACTTCTGATTAAACACTCTGTATGTACAAGAATAACCAAGAGAAAAAATGTGTCTTAAGCATCCACTATTTACATGTACCTTTTATTCCTTTTCTATAAAACAAAATCATCACTTTGTTTTAAGTACCTAAATCAGCTTGGATCCTTTTGACTAGTAGCTCCTCCTTTTTTTCAACCCACATTTTCAAGAATTTATTTACCACTCTTTGTTTGAGAAAACTCAATCTATCAATATGCCCATATTTACCACGAAAATGACATGCCATGTTATATATATAGGTAATGATGATACATAAATGCATTGCTTGGTCTTTTACATGTAAATGCATAATGAGGAACCTTTCTTTAGATATTAAAAGATTGTTCTTCAATCAATTCTTTAAAATTGTTAGAAGAAAGAATATGCAGAATAGATTGCATATGCTTCAACAGCTTAACATCTTTCTTAATTACGTGAGGACATATAAGTGCAAAGTGTCCATGCTATCTACAGAGAAAATTTCGAATAGGCTTGTTTCGATGTGAAGATTTCTTAAAGAATCTTGTCCATGCTATTCACATCGAGTAGGCTTCTTCCCATGTGAAGATTTCTTAAAGAATGGAACAATTGGAAAGGAATATTCCAGCAACTACCAATCCGTATTTATTTTGCACGTTTGACATGTGTTAAAACTAACCACGAAACCTGTCTGTTGCTGCTCATGTCTTGGAGTTCTGCTTTCGTGGGAAACTACAGCCAAAATGTTGGCAACAACGGCTGTTTTTCACTCACCCACCTTGAAATTTCGTCTTTCTCGATCTTCCAAGCTTGATAAAGAGAGACCTAGTTTAAATATCCGTTTCCCAGCTTCAAAATCGACTTCTTCTGGTGGCTTCGGTTCAAAGAAAGCTGCTTTCTTGTCGCACACAATGACTGAGTTGGTCAAGGTGTCTGCTTTTAGCGATAGAGACAGTGAGGAAAATGTGGGGTTTTTCCAGCATGAAGCAGCTGTTAATGGAATAACTCAATTCCGTTCACAATTGACGGCTTTGGGACTTGAAGCCACGCTCAATCGTCTGGTATTGTTCTTCTCTTTGCATTGGGTTGCTATTTTTATTTAGAATTTGATTTCTAATAACGATGAATTTCGTTGGCTGAGATAGAAATGAAAGTTTATAGAGGCTTTCCTTGGATAGGAGTTTCTGATTTTGGAGGATTTAATTTTGAACTTGGTTCTATAATTTGTCTATCTGTAACTTTGTTCTTAGGAATTGTGTGTTCAAGGGGGATGGCACCCGTATCTCTCAACTAAATACAGTATCAGGCTTAATGTGTAGAAAACTGGGAACCTCTCTTTCTTCAGATGGAAACTTGAATCCTATACAACTTTACACTCATCCCCATCCAACCCATAAATTTTGTTTGGTCCTTTAGACGTTACATTTATACAACTGCATTATTTGATTTAGGGACATCACTCCACTGAGTTAATTATTAAGGCTAGTGTTTCTTAAACCTGCAACCAGATTTGAGTGACAATGTTATCCCAACTTGTTTGGTATGTTTTATCTGTTGACGTGTTCTTTCCCCTCTCTTTTCTTCATTGAATACGTTAAATCTTTGGATTACAATCTTTTTTTCCTTTCTGGAATACTATTTCTTGTAGAGCAAGTGGCTTGTGGCTGCCATTTTTGGTGCTATTGTTATCTGGAGGCATGATGCTGAAGCCTTGTGGGCTGCTATGGGATCTGTTTTAAATACTAGCCTCTCAGTAATACTCAAACGGATTCTGAACCAGGACAGACCTTTTCCAACATCCAGATCTGACCCTGGGATGCCATCTTCACATGCACAATCCATCTTCTATATTGTCATATTTGTCATTGTGTCAAGTAATTCTTTTACTCTATCTCTTCGCGGTATCGCTATGAGCCATATGCAGATTTATATCCTCATGAAGTGCAGTTTTTGGCCCTATAAAACTGTTCAATTAAAATGTTTACACTAAATTGAATATTTTTATCACGCTCTACATTCATGTGCCACAGATTTATATAAATGCACGAAATGCAAAGGATTAGTTGGAACAAGCTACAGCTATTTCAACAAAAATTGGTTCAATGTTTTATGTAGAAAGGAATTTGGATTAATCTATAGCTTGTGAACCGAAAATTTGAATTTTATGTTACATAGAATGCAACGTTCTGTTGCATCAAATCAATGTCAGATTCAATGTTTCATTTTAAAATGGATTGACAACTGCATGTGGAATGTCAATGCCTGGCATTTATTTTCAGTGAATTTGGATAGGTATGGGGAGATGATCAGATGAAACCAATCCTTGAACCCTGAACTATATGTGCTTCTAGGCACAGGTTCTTGCATATAGATCAGGGCTAGTAACCACAGTCATCTTCTTGTTACCAGATGATTACTCGCAACGATTCATGTCATTACGCATGTCTATACCTGTTGATCTTTTAGGTGCAAGTATTGATTAGTTCCTTGAAGCATACTAAAGTTGTACTGACTTTCCTTTTACAATTTTGTCTGGCTGCATCTTATGCTCTATCAGTCGTGCAATGTCTGCGAGTGAATGAGTTGACGTTGGTTCTCAGTGCTGTGACAGTTGCTTTTGGCTCATATCTTGTAAGTACTACAGAGGAATCCATGCTTGGGCAAGCGCTTTCAGTTTTGCCAAGAAGCAATTAGGAATAATGAAACCAAAGCGCTTGCCATTGTCAGCAATGCACAATTTGTAATAGTTCCTTATAATTTTTACTTCAAGGCAGTTTATTGTACTCTCAAGGCCAAAGGAATGAAATTCTTGGCTAAATAATGACGATAAATACTAAAAACCTGAAATGGACATCTTGCTAATATTTTCTTTTTCTAACTCCCCTCTGTTGCAGGCGTGGCTACGAGTCTCACAACAGCTTCATACAATTAGTCAAGTGTTCGTTGGTGCAGCTGTAGGATCTTGTTTTTCTATTTTGTGGTTATGGCTATGGAATGATTTTGTGCTGAAAGCATTTATTTCTTTTCTGTGGGTTCGCATAGTTGTTATTACGGGGGCTGTTGGATCCTGCCTTTGTTTTCTTGTGCACGTGATCCGTTATTGGTTCAACGATGATTGACAAACCTTATTAAAGATTGACAGATGTATAACTGATAGATTTGTAAAGTTTCAAAATGGCTGATAAGTTATTGCTTTTGCAGGTATTTTAGAACGCATAAAAAAAATGTAATATGAAAAGGTGGTTTATATGGTTTGATTCGGGTCAGACGTTTGCCCATAATGTGGTAAACCTTGTGCAAGTGATGTATACTAACGAGTATGAATGTGCTCTACTAATAGCGTTATCTCAAATCTTATTAGTCACATACTGCTAACAACTAATCGTCAATTTCTTCTTCTTTGAGAATAAGGTGGCTGCTGGTCGTTGTGGAGTTAAAGCCCTCCTGTTCTTTACTTAGCAGTCTTAAAGTACCTAACAATCAAAGCTTCGCAGAATATCTTAGCCTCTCAGTAGACTTTCCATGTCCAGTGGACATCCTGAATCAATGTTAATCCGGATTTCCATGGCTGAACTAGTCATGTTTAGGGCTAATGCTGCAACTGTCCTTGTAATGGGTAATATGTGACCTTCAAACTACCAAGCATCAACAAAGTTATTAGTAGGGAAAGAGATCGACTAGTTCTTATCATTATCTGTCAAATGACGAGGAATTACCTGGAAAATGAAATTCTGAAGGGGTACAACCTAAGAGGAAGATGCAAATGGAACGCGAAACAAGACAACTATTCAGCTTTTGCATAGTCCAATCCAATGTACAATTTACCTTTCTATAACTCGGTGACAGCCTTTATTCTGATGAGAGGCATGTATCCCAGAGGTAAAGATCTCCCGTGAAAACATGCCCTACATTTATTTAAATTTGCCCTCCAACAAGCATCAGACAGTAAGCCTTCACTAAATCAGAACCTAGGTAAGTGTCATGCAATTGCAATCATGTTCTCTTTGTTCACCTCAGATAATATAAGGAAGAGGTCATAATATTAGGAGTGGGAGCAAGCCCTTCGTATGAAGTCATAAACGCCAACAAGGCAAGTCTTTTGTAGCTACATTCAGCTCCTGTAACAAGGATATGAAGGGAGAGCATAAGAGGCATAATTTTAGTGGTATAAAACTGGTTAACGAATGAATGACAGCTCAACCTACCTTTAGCAAAATATGATTGAACTGGAATGCTGTGCTTCGGGAACTAGGCCTAAACTGCATTTCTAACTCTTGAAGCAAATAGCAGACAATACTGGCTGAAGGCTGGAAGGCCTGTAGTGTAGAGGAATTGCATGGATTCAAGTTCACAACTTCATCCTAGAGATCATCCACCACATACTAATTAATCACAAATGCTGACGTATCATTGTTCAACATTTCTTCAGGCTTTTAAAAATAGTTACCAACTTTGGGTGGATTTCCCATTTGGTTTAAGCATGCTGTCTAATGCATCTGCTTTTTTTTTTTTTTTTTTGTGGCAACAGGGTGACATGAACTTGAGTGTTGTAGAACGGTAGCAAATGCCACTTAAGCTAAGGCTCATTGGCGCAAAAGCACTTGTATGCCAAGCTACAAAGAAGATGAATCTCCAACTGAATATTGTCCCATCCATGGTGACATCTTCCCATGAATACAAAAACTCATCTTCAAACGAATCCAGCGATCTGGTAATGAAATACTATTTTGCCTAGCTAATCTTCAATATAATTTAGAAAATACTCAATCTCCTTGATGGCCATATCTGACCCAGAGCTCACAAACTCCAACATGTCGTATATATCTTCCTCCTCTGGATGAGATCGATCACTAGACACAAAGACAAAAAGTTGATTCTTTACCTTAATCCAGGACCATCCTGGCTCTTTAATTACACCCTTCAATCTCATCCCTTTTCTTGTATCAGCTGCTTCTCTCCACCTTCCTTTGGCAGCATACAGGTTAGCCAAGGTAATGTGTGCCCCTGCACAATTTGGATCCAGCTCAAGAATCTTCTCTGCAGCACGTCTTCCACGATCAACATCACCATGTTCCCTACATGCCCTGAGAAGTGCTGACCAACTGACATTATCCTGTTGGCATGGCATGCTTTGGATCATGTTTTCTGCCTCACTTAACCGTCCAGCTCGGCAAAGAAGATCAATCATGCAGCCATAATGTTGCTTGGAAGGATGAATCCTGTACTCTTTGCTCATTAAATTAAAGTAGTGGTAACCCAAATCAACCAGTCCAGCATGGCTGCAAGCAGTGAGAACACCTAAGAAGGTGACTGAATCTGGTCTCAAACTAGCCTCAGGAATCCTCTGAAACAAATCAATGGCTTGGTTGCTGTACCCATGCTCAGCATAACCATTAATCAGTGCTGTCCATGATACAATATCATTGTTTTCTCCCTCCTCAAAGACTTTCCAAGCTTCCTTAATGTTACCACATTTTGAATACATATTAATCAGTGAACTTTGAATCAGAGAAGTCTCTTCTAACCCAACACAAAAAACATGGGCATGGAGTTGCTTCCCTTGATCAGGAATTGCCATGTTACCACAAAGACTGAGAACGCTAGAAAAGGCAAATTCATTTGGTCTTGGCCCTTCATTTCTCATCCGAGACAGATACTGGAAAGCTTCCTCTGCATAGCCTCCTTGAGAACACCCTGTAATCATAGTGCTCCATGAAACTATATCTCTTTGAGTCAACCCTTCAAAGACCATAGAAGCCAAGGTTAGCAGACCACATTTTGCATACATGGTCATGATTGAATTAGCAACTGAAAGATAATCCACAAGGCCAAGGCGTAGAATATGGGCATGTAATTGCACACCCCATTCAATCCTCCCCATATTGGCACAACCAGAAATAACTGCTGCAAAAGTGAACTCATTAGGATTTACACCCGTTTCTCGCATTGTTTTAAATGATTTAACAGCATTTTCCTCTTGACCAGTCTGAACATACGTTGTTATACACGTTGTCCATGAAACCACACCCTTGATACTCATATTTTCGAACAAACGAGAACCGTAGTCAAACTTTCCACATTTGTTATACATAGTAACAAGAGTATTAGCCACAAACGAGCTTTCATGAACCCCTCCCTTTATGGTTTGAGAATGAATTTCCCTTCCATAATCCAAAGCACCTGAATCGGCACAGGCCTTTAATGCAATAGCAAAACAATACGAATCGCACACAACTTTTGATCTCAACATATTAGAGAAGTAAAACAAGCTCTCTTTGTAACGACCAACACGGACAAGCCCGGTAATTATAGCTGTCCATGATACAACATTCTTTAGAGGCATCTCCTCAAAGATCTTGCAACCATGTTCAACTTTGCC
The DNA here is from genome assembly GCA_027563825.1 of Erythroxylum mucronatum. Taxonomy (NCBI): domain Eukaryota; kingdom Viridiplantae; phylum Streptophyta; class Magnoliopsida; order Malpighiales; family Erythroxylaceae; genus Erythroxylum; species Erythroxylum mucronatum. The sequence goes on from JAOSBP010000204.1 coordinate 20,318,953, forward strand.
AATTTTCATGTACATGTCCAAAAGCGCACTACCAACAAAAACTGAGTCGACAAGGTTGCTTTTAACCGTATACCCATGTAACGATCCTCCGAAACCAACATTCAAATCAAGGCCACAAGCCTTGAAAGCAACGCTAAGTATAAACGGGTCCATACCAACTCCAGGCAGAACCCACATCTTCGAAAACAAAGCCAACGCCTCAACAGCGTCCGAGGCATTCACATAACCGGTAATCATCGTGGTCCATGAAATCTCGTCTCTAAGAGACATTGTATCAAACACCTTACGAGCTTCAAACAATCGACCGGTTTTAACCAATCCCCTGAGTTGGGAATTCACTTGGAACACATTCACAGGATAAGCAAGCTGGGTTTTCCATGTTAAGTTATTTGATGCCTCCCGAGACGAGAACGCGAGGTCTATGTTCTCTGTGAAAGCTGTGCTTGCGACGGTACACAGTCGCCTGAAACTAGGCCTAATCATACTTGGGAAAGAGCCATTTCATGGCTGCTTACGAACGTTTTTCTTTGAGACGAGTTTGCGCGAGTCCAGTATTGGCCCAACCCAAAACTTTCTCCAATGTTAGTCTGGGAATCTAAATTTTTTTTTATATTGAAAATTATTTACGAGACCTGATCATTATTTAATAATAATTATTATTATTTATAAAAAATAATATGTGCTCAATGTTTATTACTATCTTGGCTATCGTCAACCTCCGGCACAGACACCTTTCTTGGCTTGCCAATCAATTTAGGCTCCCTTCTCCAACTTCTTAGCCTCAATCTCTTTCTCCTTCATGTCCAAAAATTGGAAGAAATTCTCGAGAGCAACTTCACGGCCCTTGCGCTTTTTCATCATAAGTTGCCCAGCTGGAGCCACCTGATCCTTTCAAGTTCTTCTATGCAGCTAAAGAGGGCATGGTCCTTGATTCCAAGGTATGAAGCTGCAAGTTTCTTGAACATAACCGGCTACCAATATCCCAAGTAAATGTGATAGTCCATGCCTCCAGGACGTAACAAAGCTGGCCCAACTTGTCTTTATGATTGGTCGTGAAGATTATAATCCTTTCGTTTGCACAACTCAAGTACTCAACCATAGGCCATCAATGAGTTTAGCAGCGCTGAGAGTGTAATCTGCGTTTTGAAAACATTGTAATGTAAATATCGTCTATTCATGGTTATATCTAATCTCAGTATGAATTAATTTCAAGTATTTAAGATATATAACGTGGAAATGGAATTGCTTACCGTACCCCTTCTTTTTTAGGCTTCAAATCATCTGGTTGTTCCTGGTTGTCATCATAACCCGAAGATTCTTCACGGTCTCGAAGCTGTAAACTTATCTTCAAACTGCAATCGATATCCTCAATGAGGATAATGGAACGACTCGTGGTGGATATGAGTATTTTCCTAAGTTGAGCGTCGTTTTTATCAGTCTGGAGTTGGACATCGTAAATACCGTATCTAAGGTGATTAGCAATGGCAGCGACAAGCAATGATTTTCCAGTTCCTGGTGGACCATATAGAAGATACCCACGTTTCCAAGGGCCGCCAACGCTATGGAAATAGTCCTTACTGCTCTTAAACATGTTAAGATCATCTATTATGTACTGCTTGAAGTCAGGATCAATGGCTAAAGTTTTAAAGGTTGACGAATACGTAAACCCTGTGGATTCCCAAGAATCTGCTTTCTGATTATACCTGGAGATTTGGATTATATCCTTCTAAGATATCCTCTGCAGACCTATGCACCACTCTGTCTTTGTCGTCCTTCCTGCAGATTAGCTCGAAGTATCTCTTAGTTCGGTCAGGAAAACCACGATTTTTGGCTTCTTTTACGTGCCTGGTCTACTCCAATTGCATGCCCTCAAGCACATCGACGATCTTACGATCTGTAGCAATGCACACTGTTAGCCCTGTTTGGCGGGAAAGTAAAGTTAATTTGGAATCTGATTTTTTTGAAAATAAATCTATGGAATGTAAAGATATTTTTATATTTGGATACCTATAAGAATTCTAATAGAAAAATTTGGTGAATTTTTATTATAATGTTTGGTATGCAACAATATTTTATAGAATGTAATTTACTTTTAACTTATTTTTCAATTATATCCCTCAACAAAAAATTAAAATTATTATTAAATGTTATACTACAAACAAAATTGAAAAAGCCTTATGGCGTCCTCTCTCGTATTGATGAAGCCTGTGTCTTCAAACCTCGTCCCAAATCTTCGCTTGATTCATCCAGCGGCTACTGCTCCCTCTGTTTCTCGCTTTTTCAATGTCTCTGTTCTGATTTTCTTTGTTTAAAAACTAAAAATGCTTCGGATCTTGTTGGAGTCGTTGGATGTCCACGAATTCGATGACAGTGAAGATAAGCCATCTATCGACGTCGACCGTCGCTCTGACAGTGGTCTTTCTCGTCGCCGCGGCGACCTTTTCTCAAATAGTTGTATTTCCGTCCTACTAGGTGCGATTTAACTTGGTCTTTCAGGGACTTAAGTGTAAAGTTCTAATCTTTACTCTTACTCTGTTTAAATTTCTGTTTCTTCTTTTCTTTTTGATCTGGTACAGTCGATTACAAAACCATCAGTGATTGGATCTTGTTAACATGTTCTTAGGGTAGTCACTCCATGTCCCATTCTGGGTCGATTTTGGTTGAGGATCTTCTGTCTGTTTAGTGTCGTTAATGTTTTGTTGGCGAATGAATTGATGTTTAATTTTCAAGGTCGTAAATT
>JAOSBP010000204.1:20325676-20339246 GCA_027563825.1 Erythroxylum mucronatum
CTTAGGGTTTATAATGAATTAAACTAAATATTTTCATATTAAATTGAATCTATCGAATTAGGATTTTATTTCAATTCTATTTTAATATCAATAACAATCAAATGAATCTAATGAGATTATATAATTAAAAGTTGCTTTAATACTATTGTTAGAAAATCGGGATGGAAATTAATCTCGACTATTGTGGAATAATTAAATATCTCATATTTAATGATAAAGTTTCTCAAACTTTACAATCAAGTCTAATTTGATTAAAATATCTTTGTTTTCTTCAACCTAGTCTTTATATAAGATCCATTAAGTTCCCAAATATGTTAGCAATGAATATATATTATACTTATAATTAGATAAATTTAATTTTTAAATTAAACAATTTATAATCATAGATCAAGATTGACGTCTAGTAATACATCATGACCGATTTTTTCGTATAATTCAATTCTTTCATTATACAATGTTCATATTAGACATTGATTATAGAATTAATGTCTACTCTAAAATAAGTCCAATCATATTAGCTCTTCGCCATTAGCCATTGATTTAATTAATGACGTTTTGTAAACTATTTACAAAACGTCATTCCACTTTGGCCAATAATTTTTCAAGTCAATACTAATCGAGAAGAACATAACATTCTCCCCAATTAATTTAGGTTGATGAATCCTCTGTTGATAACTTAACTTCATCCATATAATTCATGTTATCTTCAATGACTATCGACTAAACAACCTATGATTATAATAGGTCCTAAGTAATATTAAAACATAGCAATCTCTATACAAGATCATTTTAGAGACCTTAAGTCAAATAATCACTTATACAATTATTACAATAAAAATTTCTATAGACATACAAGTAATGCTCCAAATGGATTCCTTATATCGGGTTAGTTCAGTGAACTTGTTCTCTAACAAGCACCCACACATTTGTTTAAATATCTCCATACTTTAACCTATAAGATCAGGTACTTCCTTCACAAGGAAAAATATAACGTATGTTAGTCTCTTTACATTATATTAATGTTCAATCTTAATAAAACAATGACTAGGAACAATTTAGGAATAATATATAAATACAATATAAATCTCACAATTATAATCTCATTATAATTTCATTTGCTATATATAATTATCTCATAGACTTTATCATATACGTCTAAACATGTACAAGATAAATAATGTCTTTAAATTATTTTATCACTAAACTATAACCAATTGATTGGTTGTAGGGCATAAATTAACAATGTCTGCATCATTTATAATGATTTTGGTATAATAAAGTTTTGAAAGTTATATATAAATGTATGAGAGTTTGAAGTAATAATATTATTGTGAAAAATGAGAAGTAAAACTTTAGAGGCTTTCAGTGTAAAATATAAAATAAATTTTATGACGAACAAGATTCCAACTTGGTTAGTATTTTTTTAAGAGTGGAAGTTAGAATAATTGAGGAGAAAAGAAGAGTTTTAGAAAAGAATATGGATAAAAATCTTGTGTCCCTATCTTAGTAGTGATTTTTATTTTCAGCATACGTCTATTTGGTGTATACTACATTTTAATATATGTTCTTGACACTATTTAGCACATGCTTGTATCTGTTGTGTTATCAAGTGATATACTTTGTGTAATGCAATGATATTTTCTGAATAATAATATGGTATTCATAGTATAATATAATAGTGTAGTGGATATTAGTAATTAAATGGAGAATGAGACGAGTTGTTTGGATGTGACAACCTCATATAGTCAAGAGAAAGACATTGAGATAGGGGTGGTACTTAAAGTGGGAATGAAGTTTGAAAGTATAGAAATGATTTTTGATTTGTCCCAAAAGTATGCAAGGTGCCATAGGTTTACAATTGCTATAAAAGAAGGAAAAATAGGTGAGAATGAAGACTTTAAGAATACAATATTTAGGTGCACAAACCACGAGAGTTGAATGGACTTAGAAGTAATAGAAGAATTGGATGCAATGCTCAATATGTTGTCAATTAGATGAAGGTATTTAGAGCATAATTAAGTTTAAAGATATTCATAACCATGAACTAATTTTAAGTAATGCGAGAATTAAGAGGTAACATCGAGTTATGGATACTCAAGCTAGACGTAGATTGAAAATGAACGATAATTACAGAATTAGGCTGTATATAAATTTACAGCATCTTTATAGCATTATTTTTCTATAGTTATCCAATCAAGAGGATATTAGAGTCATCTAGAAGCTAATAAGATGGATAACAACTTTATAGAAGGCAAACAAGCATCAGATATAAGTAAAAGATAGGTGTTAATCTCTTACAAGGTTCAAGAGCTAAAGAAACAAATCCTAACCAGTGCTAGTTATAAGATGGTGTCAAGTGCCAGTTATTCACTAATTTATGACAACTAAAGTTTCAGAATCTAACTAAAACTGGTTTAAAAGCTGGTCTGATACTAATAATGTAACACAAATTTTGAGGATGCACAAAACATAATTTTAATCACCTTAGGACTCTCTTAGATCACACAAGTTTTAAATCCTCTTATTAGGGTTAGCTTAAGGTGCTTTTAAAGAGGTGTGTGACAACCACCTTGTAATTTAGCATAGTTTCGGGATTTCTTAACATTAAGGAGGGATTCGAGGATCATTGTGCTAACTCTTCTAGTTCTATGTTTTTCTTCTTTCTTTTATGTTAAGATTGATTTATTTTTACTTTTTCTTATTGATTTATTTTTACTATTTCTTCATTTTTTAGGAACCAAATACCTAGTTAGTGTTAGGAATGTAGTCTATGATGGATATTTTAGTTATTAATACATGATATTCTCTTTGAAAGTTGGATTTTTGGCTAACCATCATATATTCAAATTTAGGGATGGTATAAAGGATTGAGAGTTCAAGTAATTTGTTTATTAAGAGAATAACTATTCTAGGTTTAAATAAAGAGATTTCCTAAAGTACAGTGATAACTAAATAGATTAACTATGGGGCTGTTTGTTTCTTCCCTTTTTTGTTGTCGTTTTTATAAAAAAAGAAACAAGTAAAACGTGTTTGTCTAACTCTATTGCAATTTTTATTTTTGAAAATTAAAAAAACTATAATAGTTTTACTGAAACAAGAAAATATCGTTTATTTGAATTTTGACAACATATGTTTTTTGTACAGAAAAGCAACATATCCAGTTTTCTTATCTCTATTATTGTCTTGAGCAAACCTATCTTGAATAATACTAGTCGTACTTTTACATCTATTTTGTTATCCTAAGCTCCTCTCTTCCCTCTCATCTGTTTCTTTTTTTTCTTTTGGACTCTTGCCTAAAAAGACCCTACATCCAAGTTCACATGTAGTATATCTCCACACCTAAAACAACATACAGCAAATTTTTACAAGTCCCAAGCCCTAAGCTCCTACTGTCTCCGCCGCACATTGATGAGGCAGCTTTGACGTTGGCAATGAAGGCTGGAGATTGAAAGAGAAACAAAAAGTAGAGGAATTGTAGTTAAGGCAAAATATCGGCTGAGGATAATGTTCTAGAAATAGAAAGAGTATAGAGATGAGGGAGAGACGAGAGACGATGCAGAGGAGAGAAGAAGATCAGAACAAGCGTTGTGTTTATTAACCATTAAGGATTAAATGAGATTAAAAAAATCATATATTTTAAACTTAAAAAGCTTATCTTTGTCTACGTACATTTTAGTCTTGCGACATTCCTTTTTCACAAGGCTGACCCAGAGTGTGGTAACTTGATAGATGTGTAAAATTTAAATAAAGGAATTAACCATTTGGCGTTATGTGGAAATAAATAATAATAAATAATTTGTTAATAAGAGGATAAATAACTACCAGTAATTAGTGGTTATATAATTAGTTCCTATTCTTTAAAAATATCAATTTCTATGTCTACTATAAAGAGAAAATATTGCACTTGAAATAAATAGTAAAATTCTAAAATAAGATAAAGGTGTAAATTTTAATTTTTTATGATATTAAAAATATTAGTATTTGTTAATCAAAATTCAAAAAAATATTAATGTATTTTTATTTCAAAAAATATTTTATTTTTACTTACTCTTATAATTTTATAGTGGTTTAATACCGATTTCATAGTGGTTTAATACCGATTAAATATTTAAACTTTAAACCTTTTCTTTAACTAATTCGATGTCCGATTCAGTTTTTAAAACATTGGATAAAACTTTCCTATAAGAATTAAGGAGTGGAATATGTAGTTGTATATGTAGATAAAAATATTCCTATATGTACATGAAACTATAATGAGAATTAATTAATTTAAAAATATATTATATTATATTAAAAATTATTAATATAAGAGTATAATTACAAAAATAGAAATAGGAGGATAAAATTAAACATGTTTTTATTTTCAGTTTTTTATTACAAATCTCAACAGCTTTTTGTTTTTTAATTAAAAAAAGAAAACAAAAACTAAAAATTGCAACAGAAAAACAGAAGTGAAATCAAACGGCCGCTATGCTTAATAAGTTTGATTTAGGTTAAATGCACATGTAAGAGTTGGTAATTTTTTAATTGAATATACCTATGTGCCTTGATAGAAGGCAAGGATATGTTAGGTTAATTTTTATTTCAACATTAATAATCAATCTTACATGGTAATTATAATTCCTTATAAGTGAACATCAATACCTTAACATTTGCTTATTTAGATTCCCTTTGACATTTAGTTATTTTTATTCCAATAATTTATTTTCTTTTCGTAAATTCATGTTTTATTTAGCTATATCATTTGATTAGAATTAATAAGTTTAATAGTTATAATCCTTGTGGGATCAATACTCTAAAATCTTCCTGACTTTTTTCAAAAATTAAGTAATTCACTAATATGAGAAATTGTATAACCTTGCAAGGATCAAATGAAACTAGTTACAAAAGTATGGAGAATCTATGTTCCTAGTTACAAGAAGACTATAGTAGGATCATTCTAGTAGCCATCTTTCTCTCGTGCTAGTTGACAGGTTAGATGTTAATCCTCTAGCTTTTATGGAGAGTCTAAACTGGAGGAATATTTACTAGAACAGTTGCTTTCTACTTCTAGCCTTCTTCCTAAATATTTTGAGGTTCCTTTCTTGCCATATGTAGTACACTATAGAAGCCAGACTGATCTTGACAGCTTTATAATCTGCCTTGTTTACCATTTTAGGTTTCCAATCTAGTGAATCAATTCATATAAGGAGTTCGTTACTTTCCTTATGCCAAGAACTCTCTGTAGTTTACTCCAAATGTTTGATGTGTATTTGCATTTAACCAACAGATGGTCCAAATATTCTAGTTTGTGATTGCACAGCTCACATGCTAGAGAATTGGTTGTGAATTTTATTCTATCCTTGGTGAGAAGTTTCCTTAGTAGCCCCATCCATAATATGAAAGTAAAAGATGGATTATATCACTATCCCACGCTAAAGCTTTCCATTCCACCATGTTTCTTAGATCCTTTTGAAGAAATGCTCTACAAGATTTATACTTAAATGTCTTTGAACCCTCTGTAGTCCACAGCACTTCATCCAGATTTATTTCTGATCAGCCTATTAACTGTAGTATCAAGGCTAATCACCAGCTTTAGGTTTTGAAGTTCCTTAATTTAGTAAAGAGGTCTTTTAGAGTGATAATTATCAAACCAAAACATTGTATGTTCCCATTACCAATCTTATGAAATATTAGATCTTGTATCCAATGTCTTGTTCTTAGAATTTGTTTGAAGTTCCAAGACATTCTGTTTAATTTCCAGCTTCCATATAATAATGCTTTTAATGAACACAATGTGTATCCACTTTACCTAGAGTCCATCCTTCTTGCTACAAAATCTCCACAAATTCTTTGCTAGGCTGACTCTGTTTAACAACCTAGCTGAATATTTTCTTAAATCTCCTTGGTTTTTAGGCTTCCATGTTATGCTCCAACTAACTTTAGCCTTGTTACTTCCATAACCTAACCCCCTATAGGAAGTCTCTTAATTTTTTGTCAATCTCCTTCGATACACTCTTTGGAAGAGATATGTTGCTAATCTAATAGCTTGCTAGTTTGCTAAAGATTGTCTGGACCTATTGTAATCTTCCACCGTAGCTAAGATGTTTATTACACCAATGATTGATTATTCTCTCAAAAGAGTCCATCAATGGTTTGCAATCCGAAGCAATGATTTTTTTGTGTGAAATTGGCACTCTAAGGTACTTAATTGGGAAACTTTCTTGCTTCAGCCCTTTCTTCAATGCTTGAGTAGCTACTTCAATTCCACAATTTGATGATAGGTATAAACAACTCTTACGAGGATTACTTTTCAATCCTGACATTGTTTTAAGTCGTCCGTTGATTGCAAAGGCATGTTGACTGATTGCTTTTTTTCCCCCTGCAAAATAATAACAAATCGTCTGCAAAAGCAAGGTGAATAATTTTGTTACCTTTACACCTGTGATAGTATTGAAATTTCTAACTATATTCCACATTCCTTGCAATGATGATTAAGAGGACCTCCATGGACAACATAAACAGGTAAGGGGATAATGCATGCCTTGCCATCCCCTTACCTTAGCCCCTTTTTAGCTTTTATTAGCTTGGTAGGTTCTCTATTCACCAAAACAATAAGAGAAGCTATTGACACACAAACTTCAATCCATTTCCTGAACAAGGGGGGTTGCCTGCTGCTTTTAAAATACTAAAAATGAGGCCCCAATTGATTGAGTCATATGCCTTAGCCAAGTCTATCTTTATAGTGTGGTTCTTTACTTTAGTCTTAGTTTTGTATCTTTTAAGGATCTCCTGACACTACAAGAAAATAGGTTTTTACCGACGGAAATTACCCACAGAAAATTGGAAATTTTCGTCGGTAACATACATTTGCGACGAAATAAGATCGACGGAAACAAGCGTCGTTAACTAAGCCAACGCTAAATGTTTCGATGATAATTAACCTCCGTTGGTAAATATACGGACGGAATGGTTTTCCGTTGGTATATTTACCGATGGTAAATGTCATTTCCATCAGTATCGTCACCGACGGCATATCCCTTCCCGTCGATGATAATACAAACGGAATTTGATAAACCGTCGTCAAAGGTATCCAGCATGTTCCGACGAAAGTATCACTTCGGTTGGCAAAATAACGGCCTTTACGAACGGAATCGTCGGTAACTGTAGTTTTAGTTAACGACGGTTCCATCGGTAATTATAGTGTCATTAGCGACGGTTCCATCGAGAATTGGCTATTCATTTACCGATGGAGCCTTATTCCGTCGGTAACACCTCATATTGTTCATCAAAACCCAACCTGCATTGCTATTTACCAGTGCTAACTAAATGCATGTTATATGCGAAATGTTTATAAAATCTGGACAACGTAAAATTTGATTTTAATGTCAACAACGATAAATAATTGGTATATATATGTAATTTGTTTAAACAGAAAATGAATTGATCATTTAGCGGAAAAAGATTTCTTAGTTGAATAGAAACACATTAAATTTTACAGAAATTGAATCCAGAGGAGTACAACAATCCTATTGTCCTGGTGACTGTGGATGGGTATTTGAGTATGTACGATGCCCTTGCAACTGCACAATGTCATTTTGGAGCTTATTTATGACCTCTATCATGGTGGACACCGTTGTCTCAATCTGATTGATGCGTTGTGCTGTCAGCTGTCCACCTGATGTTGCTGTACTTGACATAGATGAGTGTGAATAACATATGTTCCCAAATGTTCCTAGTCCGAAGATCCTTCCACGACTGTCCCTACCACCAACCGCATCAAAATATGCATGCCTGCCTCTCATCAACAGCTTGTTCATCCTGAGTCTGTCGCTAAATTGTTTGTTGTATTTGGTCCTATTAGGAGACAATGCTTCTATTATAAATAGTGACTGCAAAATATTAAAAATGAATATTAAACCATGAACTTCTCGTACATTTATTTCTCTACTTTGACTGTTGACAAAGCAATATGTTAGTACTTATTGTTCTCCCTCTGATGAATGCATTTTGGGTTGGATTAGTGATGTACCCAAACTCTTCTTCAGTCAAATACTCGAGTTTTACTCTGTCAATAGCCAACTTTATTGTTTGTGACCATTCCAGGTAATTCTAACCATCCAACCTATGATTCGTCAATTGAAAAGGCAAATTTGAGCCAAGAAGATCACAGTTACATTATATGTTGCTTGTCATAACACTGAGATTAGTCACTCTCGAACTGCTAAAATCATCATTGGAGGATGAGGAGTTTCTCCATTGGCCAGTCATGGTTAAGCAATAGTCCATTTAGGATTGGTTTGAATGAAAAAAGAAAAAAATATTGTAGAAGGGTCATTGCTCTAATACCATAAAGAAAGAAGGCAATAATTTTTCCTACGAATAGTACAAAGAATATATAGGACAATACAACCCTAATTTCCTCTTTAAATTAAGAAGAATCTATTTATTATCTAAGTAATAAAATCTCAACTAATTAATAAAATATCACCTAATTATCTACAGAGAATCGATTATTTCCATAATATCAACAAAAATATTAAAATATCATATTACCTTATAATCTTCTCCATCGTCGCGAACTTGGAGGCCATCGCACCCAAAACTTATGATATCACCTCCGATTAAACCCACTTTCATAAATTTGTAAATTTTTTATAGGATCATTTGATTATTGGTCATTACTTACTGTCTTTAATAGAGATTGTTGATTTACACAAGTTTTTTAGATTCATTCATTTTTTATTATTTTAATACAAGGAAGATAATATTTCTCTAAGACTTTGTTAAGGATTACTTAAGTGATGAAAAAGAAGATAACTGAAATAAGAAAAACTGGTAAAAAGTTGAGAAGGAAACAGGACCATACATGATTCACGAGCACAACAGAGAGGAATTTTGTTGCATCCTCTACTTTTTCTTTAGCAGTTTTTATCTGCGACTGTCCTTATGGTGATGGACAAGCAATTTTAAAGCTTTTTTGCATCATTTCTCTAGAAGGACAGAATATTCACGCCTCTTTTTACCAACTCAAACACATACATACCATATAACCCTGTGTGGCGTACAGGGTAAAGTAGTTGATTATGCTGCTGTCTTTCAGAAGTTAACTGTCTGTCTGCTAGTTCTTTCAGATAAGTTATCACTAAATCAGACTATACCTATGTCATGTAAATTGAAGGTAAATTCAGCTCAAGCTTTCTGAATCTTATTGGAATGAAATGGTGCTAACAACGATAGTTTTCTGGAATGACAAGGAACAGTAACCTTATCTTTCAAGTTATCTCTAAATCAGTGGTCCAGTGGCATACGCATATTCCTGCCCGCATAGGACGGCTCAGTTATGATGTCTGCAGAGCTCTATCGGGTCTCAGATTACAGAGTCTTGTAATACAAGGAAGACCCTTTTTCTGTGAAGGGCCAGCAAGGACAAGTGAATGGTGACAACAACACTAAGCGTGGTCTGCAGAATAGAGGGCAAGTTAAACTGTACAATAAGCAAATGGTCCCTAATACTAGTGCTGGTACACCATTCACAAAGTCAAATCAAATAGTCATAGTTATTTACACTTCCCACTAGATTCCATGTCGTTGTCCCCGTGATCACTCCAAGCCAATACGATAGTTAAACAGCAGTTGTGCAATTATCTTCGTTTCCCTCGCTGAAAAAAGAAATTTATATGTCCCATCAAGCATGGTCTTCAATATAGAAAACAAACAAATATAGGAGCGTACATAGCTAACAATTGCAACCAAATCCTCTGTCACTGCTACTGCTGATTAATCACTGACCTGCTCAGGCTCTCAGTAATTTCCTACTTTTCTAGTAGCTTCAACTTTTATATTGTCGCTAGAAGTGAAGCGTCCGTAATTGATCCGACTAAGGACATAGTCTCATTTTCTTTTCTTTTGCGTGACTCGAACTCAAAACCTCCTATAAGAGAGAGCTTAAATGAGAAGTTTAAGCCATTTAGGTCATTCATGGGTGTCCCCCCACCCACTTCTTTTGCTGTAGAGTATGCTAGTGTCCCCATTATTTCTGCAGAAATCTTAACAGTGGAGCTTACTTATATGGGTTAATTGTCTACTATAATTTGCATGATAAGGGCCCCTACTCATTACGCATTATACACCATAAACAATTAATTAAGAACCTTTTTTTTTTAAACAAAGTCAATATCATATCAACAGCATTAATCAAATGGTTGGAGGAAATCTCAACTACAACGGCTAGCATATAAATGTGAGACTCTTGCTAAGTTATGAGCCTTAATATTGGCTTGCCTACGAACCCAACCGACCTTAATATAAGGTCTGGCGTGTAATAATTGCTTACATTTCAAAATGACTCTATCAAATTCAGTCCAAGATTCATGAGAATTATTCACAGCAGAAACTATAGTTTGGGCATCTGAGTAAAAAGTCCCTCTACCCTGACAAAGAGGTAAGACCCAAGTTAACGCTTCTCGCAGTGCCACAGCTTCAACCACATCTGCACTACAACACCCTACAAAATGACCCGATACTGCTTTCACGAAGTTTCTTTCCCCGTCTTTGCATACAACCAATTAATTAAGAACTTAATAAGAGAATTTTTTCGTCAATAAATAGAGAGTTGTTTGAGCTTGAAACTACACGCACCCCTTAGTTTTTCAGAGCTTCTTGTGTGATACACAGGTTCTGTTTTCATGGCTCCTGTTCCTGTTACTCCAATCAAAGTTGGTCATATTGATGATGTTCAGGAACTGAGGAAGGCTAAGCCAACGACAATTCCCCGCAGATTTGTTAGAGACACGAGTGAGAGGCCAACAACAGACATGGTTCTATCTTTAGTCAGTAGTATTCCCATCATTGATTTCTCAAGGCTCGTTGGAAGCAACCAAGCTGTATGTCAGAATGAAATTTCGCAGCTTGCAAAGGCGTGCGAAGAGTGGGGATTTTTTCAGGTAAAAAACTTGATATAGTAACTGCTAGATAAATGAATATATAATGGAAGCTGACTTTTAAGGCATTTAATCAGGTAATTAACCATGGGATTGATTTGAAAGTGCTTGAAAGCATAGAGAAGGTGGCGAAGGAGTTTTTCATGCTACCTCTAGAGGAGAAGCAGAGGTATCCTATGGTGCCAGGGACTGTTCAAGGATATGGACAGGCCTTTGTGTTCTCTGAGGATCAAAAGCTAGATTGGTGCAATATGTTTGCTCTTGGGATTGCTCCCCACTACATTAGGAACCCAGAACTGTGGCCTAAGGAGCCATTTAAGTTCAGGTAATTTTAATTGGCCTCAGGATTTTTAATTTTAAGGCTGTAGAGTGTGAAATTGTTAGTTTCTTAAAAGTTACACATGGTTGTTTCCAGTGAAACTGTAGAGATTTACTCAAGCGAAGTGAGGAAGTTGTGTCAGAATCTATTGAAATATATAGCCATGTCTCTTGACTTGAAATCAACAACCTTCGAGGAGATGTTTGGAGAGGCTGTGCAAGCAATAAGGATGAATTACTATCCGCCATGTTCAAGACCTGATCTTGTTCTAGGTCTGAGCCCACATTCGGATGGAAGTGCCCTCACAGTTCTGCAGCAAGGAAAGGGTAGTTCTGTGGGACTCCAAATCCTTAAAGACAATAAGTGGGTGTGTGTTCAACCTTTTCCAAATGCACTGGTGATCAACATTGGTGACACCTTAGAAGTAAGATTTCGGAAAACATTGGTTTTACTTCCCTCCCATCATATTATTATCATTTAACGTCATTAATCTTCAGGTTCTGACAAATGGGAAATACAAGAGTGTGGAGCACAGAGCTGTGACTCATGAAGAACTGGATAGACTCTCAATTGTCACATTTTATGCTCCTAGCTACGAAGTAGAGCTTGGACCATTGGCAGTACTGGTGGATGAGAACAACCCTTGCAAGTATAGGAGATATAATCATGGAGAGTACAGTAAACACTATGTGACTAACAAGTTGCAAGGCAAGAAGACCCTGGAATTTGCCAAGATTAGGTAGGAGAAATCCACTAGGGGAGTAGGCAAGTGGTTCTCCAATTTGTGGTTTATGATCTTTTGTGTTTCAGTTCCTAGTATCCCATGCATGGAGCATAAGTCCAAGTCAGGTGTTTGTTAGAACTTAAGTAAGTTAATGAACATGGAGTGATTTAGTATTCATGATCTATCTAACTCAGTTTTGAATAGAAGCTGATGGGTCTCTGTGTTTGTCAAGAAGTGTCTGCCTTGATGAATAAACTTGTAAAGAAGAAGACAAATCTTACAACAAGACGTCACTTTTACTGTGTTAACAGAAAGAAGTTAGCAATCATATTCGTACGCGAGGGGCAACCCAGAGACGCCACCACCCCATTTTTCATTAGAAAATCACACAAGTCTTCACTTTTTTCAAGGAAATGGAACCTTTTTCATAGTGGTAACCCCACATATCATGTGTCCATATTCCATAGTTTTAGTAATTAATATTGTTGGTGTGAGAGAAGCACTAAGCAAACAACTTGATGGGTTCTGTGATGTGGTACTCAGGTGTTGCCAAGAAGCAGATGACCACACCATGAAGAGCTTAAGATGGGATATTTATAAATGAAATCAGTGGAGTGGAAGAAACAGGCAAAAACCACAATATTTCCATCTTTTCAGCATGTTTATAACCTGATTACTGACGATGGAATCAGAAAAACTGAAGTGATTTATAATAATAATAAAAAAGTGACAGGTTGAAGATGATGATGCAATCAAATCATTTACCATGAACAGTTAACAAGATGACAGAGCTTGCAAATGATGATTTTTGGTTCTAAGCAGAGAGATGGAATGATTATGTCCAGATTTCTGATGTAATAAGAGACCAGGTTGAATGCTAGAGACCGTGATTCTGAGTCGTTAAAAAGGACCGGAATTTGGTGCCAACCCACCATTAACAACTCAACTCAAGATCTCCACAAACCTCAGTAATTATGGGATTTTCATAAATGTGCTCGTTTCTTCAAGTGGGGAAATATGGTGCTTCATGATCTAAGCAAATTGTGGTCCCAAGTCCAAGCTTTGAGAAAGTTTTATAATACGAGTGAGGGTCAAGTGGCACAGTTGAAAAGAAAAAGGCATCTGAACTGACGAAAACAATTTGGAATATTAGTAGAGCGTCAATTTTGGTTTCATTCAGCAGCACCACCACCAGCACCAGCTTTTGGAATTGTTAGTTTTTCAGTTCTCAACGCACATTCACTGAACCTCATTACATTACAACACTTGATCTTATACCCTTTTTTCCATGAATTCACGTGTCAACTTTCCAAATAAATCTGCCTGCCTTCTTCAAATCTACAACTTCCATTCATAATCATGGATGAATTTAACTGACAGATGTTATTGCAACTATGAAATGAAAACTGAGTACAAAACTTTGCCCAGGCAATGTTCCGGATAATGAGTTAACTAATAGAAAATGACTGAAAACACGAGGAGTATTTCCATTTCTGTAACTCAAGAAAATCATCGGGGATTAGCAATAGTTTGGAGTGTTGGATTTGTTAAACCTCGTAAGTCATCCCCACTTTGAGTAGACGCTTGCGAGGAATCATGAAAATT
>JAOSBP010000204.1:20378143-20392398 GCA_027563825.1 Erythroxylum mucronatum
CTGAAGATTATAGTATGAAAAAGAGCAACAGTCACATAAATGGAGAATTACCGTAGGCATTGCCCATTTGCAATGTGTCCTTGAAACCTAGAGTAACTGCAACACAAATTAGCATGAGAAGTGTGTTTATTTCAGGCACATAAACCTGCCCCTCATATTTTGAGGAGGTGTGGACCACCTTAACACGAGGAAAGCACCCTAGTGCTACAGCTTGTTTGACTATGGAGAAGGATGCAGAGATCAATGACTGACTTGCAATGATAGCTGCTAACACAGCCACAACAAACAGTGGCCAATACACTATTTCTGTAACGTAGAAACTTGAATTAGAAGAAATCAACAACTATGATGATTTAGATCGTAACCATGATGATAACAGTAAAAAAAAATGATACTTACTTGGTACAGAACTATAGAAGGAATTGAGCGCATCCTCGCCGTGATTCCGAAGGTAAGCGCATTGGCCAAAGTAGTTAAGCAAGACAGAAGGTAAAAGCAATGAGCATGTGCTTATCTAAATTGAGCGAATATAAAAGTGCCCCAAATCAGCAAACAATGCTTCAGAACCTGATATTGTTTGAACGAGTCAGCGTGTGTTTTCGCATATGCAATCTTAGAAGGGAAAAATATATTTATATATATACCTGTTAAACACAAAATAACGCCTCCAAGGGATACCCATGCATCCCTTTTATTTCTCAGGAAGTAAGTCAGAATGTAGTATGGATTGACAGCCTTGATTATACCAGGATCGTGGTGCAAAATGTTGAAGAAACCAACACAAGCGATGAAGACAAACCACAGTAGAAGAATAGGAGCAAAAGTGTAGCCAACCTTATCTGTTCCAAACCTCTGAACTTGAAACAGCAAAATCAGGACAGCCACAGAAATCCACATCACCCAAGTATCAGTAAGAGAACTTGAAACCTGCTTGATGCCCCCAACGGCTGACAAGACTATCCACCGAAGAAATCTTAGGTATTAATTGCTTTAACCATATAGAAAGAAATACATATATAACCCGATTAGCTGAAGGAATAAAAGTTCTGCTTTACCTGATATGCATGGGGTGAAAATGCCATCCCCAATTAGCATGGATACCCCAGTCATGGCCATAACTAATAAGATGTACCTCAATACATAGCTATTCTCAAGTTTGGATCTAACAGCTGAAGCCATCTTGTTGCGACGACTTGGCAATTCCAGATTGTAATTGGAAAGTTTTCTATCTTCAGCCTGATGGTTTGGTATCAAGTTGACCTTAGCATAGCGACATATGAGAGAATATAGAGCAAACGTTCCACCTATAATCACCAAATAAGGATTATTGATGCCATGTTTTCTCCTGATGCATTATCAATTGCTACCTTCATATTTCCAAACACTTGATCCTCCTTTTTTCGATGTAAACCCGCCAAGGATTTAACTTGAATTACTACTACTTAAACGTACATGGAAAATAAAGCTAATGGTTTTGTATGTTTTACCTTCCCCGTTATCATTGGCTGACAGAACTATGATGACATATTTGATCAAGCTGATGAAGACGATACAGTAAAATATCAAAGACATAGCCCCAAGAACATCATCCTTGTGTTTGACTCCACTAGAGAAAACGCCTGGCATTGTATACAAAGGAGATGTACCCAGATCACCGAAAGCCACACCAATGCATTGAAACGCAAGTTTCATTATAGTTCCCCAATCCGGTTCCTGCAGGAAACAACATAAACGAACATCAAACAAAGCGTACCTCAGATGGCTAATATGATAAAAACAAATAGACAGGTAGAGATGAATGCAGTACCGGACGCTTGAAGCTACCTCGGTTCCCATTCATCTCCAGATCAAACAAGTCATTTTGGAAATCCTCCTGTCGTCGCTCAGCTTCTTCTTGAGGACTTGTTTCTACTGTTGGCTGATCCATAGAGTTGGACAAGCAAGTACTAGTTTGCTACTGATTTCTTATATAAGTATATAGTTTTCCTTCTGGGAAAGGAACAAACGTTTTCTTATTCCTATGTATAGTTATTTTATAGTGCAGGTTGTTTGATATTAACCGTGTATATAAGATATATTGTTTGTTACGTAATTTGAAATCCAATTCAATTGAGGTTTTAGTAAATCGTTAAGAGTAATTTGATGAAACTGATGCTACAGTCTTATCTAATATTTTAAATAGATAACGATAACTCAAATACGAAAGATTTGAGCTTATCCATACGTATTTTTTAACGTACCAAAAGCATGACAGGTTTGAGCTTATTCATACGAATTTTTTAACGTACCAAAAGCATGACAGAAATTCTCCTATGTATGCTCATGAACTTGGCCAGAAATTCTGCAGGTTGGAAGTGGATGATCAATCTACTAACCATACGCAAATGACTCGTTAGACTGAAATTACAGGTTTAAAGACGGAGTTGAAGAATTCTCAGGGTGGATACTTCTTGTAGGTGTATAATTTCCTGTGTTCTGTGCCATCTTATGTTTTGGAGTATGATGGTCATTTTACCTTCTAGTTTGAACAATGCAGTTGTTCCCGAGGGAGCCTTTTATCCTGTAAATGACAATCATATGGTCAGTTTCGTTTTGTGTGGAGACAAAATGAGGAAGGGGAGATTTCTTACATAATAAGCATGCCAGTAATAGACTTCCCTTTTTGAAGCGGCCTCAACTCTCTTAAGAAATTGTTCTACAAGTTTCTGTTCGTTAGAAACATACCCCCGTCAGAGATGTTCTTACTGGTAAATGATTAAACAAATAGTTCCAGGAGAAGAATCAATTACTTACCAGGAGAATAAGTTTGGGGTGTACGAAATCCAAAAGAAGCTTTTGTAACTTTCCTCTTATGGTGAATATCCTGCCAAATTCAGAACATGGAAACTCGACTTATTAATTAGCAACAACTGAAGATACATGTATGAAGCTTTCCATGTACCTAAGCTGCAAGTTCAGTTGCATCTTGATTAATGAAAGGGTTTGCAGCTTTTGCAGCATGGTGACTGAAGAAAAGATGACAAACAGAAGAAAGGAAACATGCCTCTGATTAGATGGATCTGCCAGGATTTGCACTGCAAGTTCTTCCACAACCCTTTCCCAGCCAACTTGAATTGGTTGATCGTCTGTAAACGGATAGCTGTAATAAAATTTCAAAAATGGATGAGTTGGGGGTTAAGTTCTGAGTAGAGCTGTCAGGCTAGTTTGATGCATACCATTTGTTTAAAAAACTTTTATTTTTTTATAAAATTCTGATTTTTAAAAAAAAAGTAGGAGACCATTTGTTGGGAAGAGTTAAAGAGTTATTAATTGGATGAGAGTTGAGACTTATTAATCGGTGACAAGCCGTTTGATGATGGGAAGGCTAATGATCAACACATTGCTAAGCATAGCCTTCCACCTTATAGTTTTTTGTTTAATCAGATAAATTTATAAATTTTTATATTTATAATAAGTTCTTTATTTTTATTTAAACAAAATTTAATAAAAGTTAATAGATGCAATTTGATTAATATTAACGTGATAAATAACTGACAGAAAATTATTTTTATTTTTATTTTTATTTTTAAAATGTTATTTTTAATATTTTATAAATATTAAATTTTATTTTAAATTTTAACTTTAATAAAAAAAATTAAAGTTAAAATATTTTTTCTTTTTTATATAGTTTAAAATATTAGAATCTAACTTAAATTTTAAAGAAAATATAATCCAAAATCTTATGCACATATCGCAGTTTATAAAAATATATACTTATATTTTACATTAATATATGTTAATTTAATGCTATTAAGATAGACTTCAATGTCATGTTCAAAATATTCTTTTGGGCATTTTATAAAATTTAACGATATTCGAATATAAATTTTATTTTTAAAATTTTTAAAATGTCAATCTTTAAATATAAAATAATTGTCAAATATGTTTTGATTTTTTTGCTACAAGTGTCTTAAATATTTATACAAAATTTCATACTAAATCTTTAAAGAGAATAATTTTTTAAATTCTACGCACCAACAATTGATGGCAGCATAGTCCTAGCTACTATTTGCACGTTCTCCTTCGGCTAAGGATACTATCACATCTATTCCTTCAAAGATCATAACAGTTCCTTACCAGAAGCCTTACTGGATAAAACCCTTCTTCAATGCAAAAGAAATTATACCCAAGTGATCTCAGAAACTACGGATATGTATACATGTTCACAGAGTTCGGTATAATGAATCAGAACCTGATTCCTAAAAATCAGTTATCCAAGTCAAAATATTCCATCTATGAGATTGTCAGCAAGTGATATGATTGTGGCACTCAGTTATTTTGATGATACCATGCAATCTTTGCAGGTAGGAAAACTCATCCCACAAAAACAACATATTGCTATTCACACGGCGACTTATACAACCTTTTATTCTCTTTCTCCTCCTGTGACGTGAGATTATGACACCATAATCCAATTGCTTAAAGCTGCTCACTAGCGGAATTCTTATGCTCTGGAGCTTCAGAGTCACTGCCAGAAGATAATCCTTCTCCTGCTGGCAGAAAAGACCATGCCAAGGCTGCAGTACCAAGGGTAACAGCAGCAGCAATTGAGCCCCAAACCCATCGTTGCCTTCTTTTTTTCAACCGTCTGTTACGCCTTGCCATATCTGCAGAAACAATGGAAAGGAAAATTAGGATGCCAAGAGAAGAATACCCAATAGGGCCATAGAGGCTGAAAATAAAAATGGTACTAAACATAGGATAGTGAAGCCTTAAACAAACAAATAAGGAAGACAGAAACGAGTTTCATAACCAAAAAGAGTGTTACAGAAAATAATCTCACCAATGGCTTCTTGGTTCCTCTGCCACATTTCTCGATTTACAGCCTCGTAATATTGAAGTCGGTCTGACAGGCGAGCAATCTCAAAATTCTTCACCTCAATCTGTGCTTCCATTTCCATCTCCATCTCAGCTCTTGCAATACCCCTTCCCACTGTTTCTGAAATAAAGCGAGCAAGATGAACCTGTTGACACAGATGTTCAACGGGATAAGTCTGCTCAGCATCTGCTGAAGAAATAGGAACTGCAGGGACAGTCAACCCAACCAGGGACAATTGTTCCCTGACCCTCTCCCAATGGTTTTGCATATTATGAAGAGCTTCTTCTGATTGCTTACGCCTCTCTATCTCTATCAACAGATTAAATCTGATCCCACGCAATTCAGCCTCAATGCCACTGAGAGAAAGCCGCAGCCCAGCTTCAGGTGATACTTCTACAGACAGCACATAAAACAAGTAAGATCTAACACTTGACTTTGAAAACGTCTATCCACCAAGCCGTGCACATACAAGTGAATTTTCTATGCAAGGAGACTAATAGTCATGATTTTCACATAACAATATCATTAACACAAGATCTCAACAAAAATAATGCAATTGTGTCCCATTTCACTGCCCACACTACATTAAGAGTCTTCCCAAACATAAAGGTTTACCTTCCCGAGCGTCAAACGACTCTCCTGTTGTTGTCAGATCAATAAGCTTCAAAGAACTTTCAGCCCCGCTGTTTTCCTCACTATCAGTATTACCAGTGTAGCTCATAGACTCTTGGAGATCATAAAACTCCTCAGTCTCACTATCTCTTTCAAATTCATCATGCCCTGCCACATCCTTTTCCAAAGCCAAACAATCCTCCACATCACTAGAAAGGTTTTTTCCATTACTGCTTCCTGTTTCAATATCATGGCTGGCACTTTTATCATTCTCTTCAGCAAGATGGACACCATTAGCAGGTTCCCCTAAAAGAGAATCACCATCTACACCCTTCGTAGGAACACCATAAGTATCAGTAGTAAAGGCAACAGAAGGGCCAACAGTAGACTCCACAGCGATAATTCCTGCATTCTTTGAAATCACAATGATGTCATCTTTATTTAAGGGTTTTCCCTGTGAAGTCATATCATCCTGAGAAAAGCTCTTTAAAAGACGGGGACCACGCCTCTTGTGATTGACAATGTACGGTGAAGGAGTAAATGAAGATGGTGAATCAGGAACTGGTGTCACTTCAGGAGTGGCATAAAGTGCTGGAGTTAATTGAGGGCGATTAACACCCCTATCTATGTTTGATATACTGTTTTGTCTCTCCAGGCCGGAATTAGTGACAGGGTCTGTAGTAGGAAGCGTATTTGCTTTTGGAGGAAGGTTCTTGACAAAAGACTTCGAAGTTGCTGGTTCTAACAACCTATCCAAAGCTATAGCAGTAAATGTTGGCATGACTCTGCATCGTCAAATAGAAAATAAAATCAACCAAGACGATTCCTATAAAAGACAAGTGTTTATTTCATCATCCCTCTTGTGTTTAATGCTTAAAAAGTTTCCACCACATTGAAGTTTTAAGAAAAAATCAGAATCAGTCACATAAAAATAAATATATTCAGACAGCATATTCAAAGCAATTTCCTAAGATAGCTAACTACTATGCAAGAAAGCTCTAGTTCGTAAATTGAAAAACCATTATCAAAATTGGTTAATCGAACTACCCCCTTCATACTGACTTAGATAGCTAAATACAAGCACATGCCAACCTTATAAATCCAAACTTCCAACAAAAGACCACATTACGAACAAAATTTTCACAGTAAAATCGATCACAAAGAAATCGCATACCCAGTTTCTAACAGAAGCAAAAACATCTCAAAGTAAGACAACCAAGTCGAAACAGAATAACAGGCACGCTTTTTAATTCATAATTACACAACCTAATTTCTTCAAACCACAAGGGCAAAAGGTACAGAACCTCGAATCCAAAAGGTTCCGAATCAACGGGAAATCCAATCCATATCAGAAATATCAAAATCCTTCACAAAACGCCAAATACCCAAAGGAAAAACAGAGCGTAGCGACTAAAAATGAAAGGCCTAGTTCATGCTGCTGAAACCAACCAGCAAGACCTGTTTTTCATCCGATGTTATCAGCAACCAACCAGTTAACAGAACAACAAAATGCATTGGAAATGTTATAATTACCTATAGAGTAAAAGAAGTAACTGAAGGGGAACGAGAAAGAATGAGGGAGAGGGGAGCACTTAGGAGAAGGTGACGGCGGAGCAAGCAGGGGAGACGAGCATCGGAGAAGAGGAGAGATAAAATCGACGACGGCCACACCGAGAGATATAGAACCGAAAAATGGCCATCATATATAAAAATTAATAATAATAATCGGTCAGGAGTTTTCTTGGATTGGAGCTCACGACTCTTCCCTTTCCTGTCCTCCAAGCAAATATATAAAAGAAACTGATACACAAATAAACAGCAAAAGCGCACGTCTTACGTCTATGGTCACTCTCGTTTTTGAATGCGTTAGGGCTTACGTGTCAGACGGAAGGCCAAAATATGCGTTTTGCGACTTAGTGGCAATCTCCAAGGGATTTGGGGACGTCGCACGTGCGTGTTGGCTGATAAATTGTTCTGTTTTTATGTATACATTAAATTAATTTTATTATCTATATTTTTTACCAAATACACGTGTAGCACAAGGAAAGAGTGACGACGTCACTGACTAGTTTGAATCCTACACGTGGCATTAGGCGATCCTTCACTAGTCATGCACCTGATTTTTTTTTATTAAACATGCACCTGAAATTTTACGGAAACTTAAAACAAATTATATTATTCAAATTATATTTTATTGATTTCTACAAATATAAACATGTATTATTCGAAAAAATTAAGCAATTATTTTATAAAAATTACATGATTTTTTATAATATATATTGTTTGCTACTCAAATGTTACACTTATCTAACCTAAGCGTAGCTATTTAATTTGCAATTACGTAAAACTTTAATAGTGATTGATTGGTAATTGTCTAAAAAATCATTTATATGTTAATTATTTGCATTATTCCTTTTAAGTTAATAAGGGTATAATTATTAACACACAAACACAAACACAAACATGACATATTCCAATGTATAAGATTTCTCATTTTGTAAGAATTAAGGGAGGGTAATTAATGTATACAACTTTTCATGTGTGTTTATTACAAAATGATTATTTCCATTACTCGAACCTGTAATTTTTTAATAACGGAAAATAAGGTTATTTTCTTAATATTTTATACGCCCAAGGTAAAGTACAAAAACGAATCTCTATTTTGTTTTTTTATTTTTTACTAGGACCAACTCTTAATTCTTGTAAAAAAATTATAAAAACAAAATAAAAGTCTTTTTATAGGCAAAATAAATCTCAGTGACCTATTAATTTATAATCATCTCTTAATAACATTTAACTAATCTCCACATTTAAGCAACAATGAGTCTTATCTGGGATTTGGTGCACCTTCCCTACATGCATAGTTTGTAGCTGTCGTTTTCTTGAATGGGCCCCCATTGCCCTTGTCAGATAGTGTTGGTTCTTGTTTCTTACCAACGGAAAGCACAACAGCACGCGAACATAAAGCAGGATTTGCACCTAAATTTTCAGACATCACAGTAGTTCCAACTACCATTTGTTGATTTACTCGTGAAGAAAGATCGAAAGACGAGACAAGATATTTTGTTAAGTTTTATGATGTTTTATTTTGTCTAATAAATTTCAGCTATTTATTTACGTACGTTATACATTTATTTATGCGAAACTTACGTAAATAAATGGTTAAGATTTATAAAATAGAATAAGACACTATAAAACTGGACAGAAAATCTGAATTCTCGAAAAACATTACTTATTTGCAATTTTGTTGTGTGTAAAATAAATTTTCTTATAATCAAGAAATATTAAGTCTCTATTCTTAAGAGTGTATTAAATAAATTTTGAAATGTTCAATAATAATAATCTATAAATTATATATTATAAGTTAATCACAAATTAAAATCATAGATTCAAATTTAAATATTTAAATATGAAAAACACAATAATACTTTTCAGTTGCACACTCTAACGAATGGATGCTTACGAAATAATCTAAATTCAAAATAATAGGAATAGGTTATCTGAATCTCTCTATTTGTAGTAAAGAAATAGTAGGTCTTTATTTGTAGTACATCACAGGCATGTTGGATCTCCGGTCCCACAGGCCACCTTCCTTCACATACTCCATGTACCTTGAAAAATCTGACTTGGCCACAGGCTTCTTCTTACGACGACCATCGAAGAGACTGAAAACTGGGTGACTTTTGCTTAGCTTTTCTGACGGTTTCACCGGAGCCGCATTATTAGAAAAGGTAAGTTCTGCGGCTGAGTTGTTTGATGCAGAACATTCCTTGGCCCGCAAGCTACTTGCCCTCCTCAACCTTGCCTCCAAGGGTTCGGTGGCAGACTCGTCGGACAACTGCTCGTACCTGTATCGACCACTTCGTGTGCTTGGAACTCTAGACATGGTTATGAAATTATGAAAGGATCGTACGTAGAACAAGTAGCTTCAAGTTGATCCGTGGAAATGAAAGCGTGTTGTTATGGATAGATATATACTATGGGTTGGGCCACGATGTAGATATCAAAACATGCATCTGATCTGATTAGTTGGTCGCATTTGGTTTCTTGCTTCTGAGTTTCGTGAAGAATAATTTACGGTGTTTTTGATGTGTGCTTGTCTTTCTAGCCGGACTCAGAGACGAGGAACAGTTTAAGTTGGACGCGTTCATATGCGGCTTTTTGTACCACGCAACAGCTTCCACCTTTTCCCTGTCTTCATCTTCATGAAGTTAGGTGAGGTGTGGCTGCTTCTGTGATGGTGTTATACTCTAGCCGGCCAAAAAATCCTCATGTGATGGTGTTATACTCTAGCCGGCCAAAAAACCCTCATGTGATGGTGTTATACTCTAGCCGGCCAAAAAATCCTTAGGCATCCACGTCTATGTTAGGAAATTAAAAAGAAGACCCCATAGACAAACTGCTAACTTCCAACCCCACCTCCATCGCGGCTTCTGTGTGTGAATTTTATATCGAAGTGTTACGTATGCAATGACAAGAGACCGCCGGGTATATTATGCTATATGGTAAAGTTTGCATACAAGTATTACAAGCCTTTGACCAAATCAGAGCGGGCCTGTCTTAGGTGATTGATTTTTCCAAATAAAAGGAAATTTATTTATGTTGGTCTCGTATAAGTTCTGCATGAGCTCTGCAAAATAAATGACTGAGATTTTATAAGACAAAATAAGATAAAATAATATTGGACAAAAAATTTAGATTCAAACAAAAGAGAAAAAGTGCTACAATATCTAGGCATGTTGCCACAAATTTGCCAACTTCTGTTACGGATGAAAGTTGCTTCAAGTTGGGTTTAATCTGATCTAATAAATCAACATAACAAATTAAAATTGTTTAATTTTTTTTTATCAAACTCTAGTTTAAATGATCGGGTCGAGCTCAGTTCAAACAATTTGTGTTATTTAAAATAACATTATTTTAAATAATTTGGGTGTACTTGAATATGAACTTAATTATAATATAAATATTATCTAATTTATAACTAAAATGTAAGATTCGTCAAAAAAAAACTAAAATGTAAGAACTACGACTTTTTGTCTCCAGAAACATTTTTATCTCTATCAAAATGAGGAGAAAATTAGATCAATGGTATATATATATCATCTCTAATAAAATAAGTACTTATTCAAGAAAATATTATCCAATCTCTAATAATTGAATACATACATGAAACCGATCATACATATACAATTATATTTTGTATGTACTTATGGTTTATGTCCTATAGCTAATCGGTTGATTATAAGTTAGTTGCATAATTATTTGTAAACAATATATATTTTATACATACATACATATATACAAACACACACACACATATAAGTTAATAGAATAAACGTACATTGCAATGAAATTATGATAAGAACATTGTATGATAAAATGGATGAATTGTAAAAAAAAAATCATGCACGGGCAGATTAATGAAAACTATTTTGACTTTTTCAAATATTTGAGTGGTCATGAGGTTAATCTTGATGTATGGATATAAATTATTTAATTAGAAAATTAAAGATGAATTTTAGAAAGTTAATTTATCTAATCTTAGTTAATTTATCTAATCTTAAATATGATTTAGAATTATAATTTATATCTATTACTAAAATATTTGAAAACCTAATAGAACATATACAAAGAATGAGTTAATGGGAAAAAGAAGTTTTAATCAAGTTGAATTAAAATAGCTATATGATTTATTTATTAAATAAGAATCAATATGAGATATTAGATCTTATTTGGGCCCAATTGTAATTTTAATTAAAGTTTAATTATAATTAGAATTTTATATAGATTAAATTACTAAATCATCTAAAGGAGCTAGCACTCTTTACATAACTTTTTCTATAACAGCTGTAGAGTTCTCTCGACTTCTTGTGTAGATACAGTTAAAGGCTAGACACTTTTGCAGCTACGGTAATTGAGATAAACCAATTTCATAAATGATTTAAAGGAAACGACAAAAAAGATCAAACTTCATAATAAGGTATAAATTAAGATTTATACTTTATTATATTTTATTGTTAATCATGTTATAGATTTAAAATAATCTTGTTTTTTAGAAAATCATATGACATAATTTCGTAATCATTTTTTTGTACATGAAATTGGATCTCGCCCCGATTTTAGTGATCAAAATTTAGAATTGAAATTACAAAATTGCACACCCTAAAAATCTAACCTAAAATTGAATCATATTCAACTTAAATCTGAAAAAGTTTCAAACTAATACCTTGTAAACCCTAAACCACCGAATAAGGAAAAAATTTTAAAATCTATAATTGTTCTGAGATTTGTTGGTCAGGAATTAAGGTTTTGGAAACCCATGTTCTTTATTCCATTCTATATTATCGATGATGTGTGGTGATCCAGCTGAAGCTTGATGCATTTCCAGTTTCAATTAATAAATTTTTTTACCTAACCAGTTGTATTTTTTTGCTATTTAAAAATAGAGAAGAATATGAAAAAAGCAACAAGCTCCCGCAACTCATTTTCAAATCCTTGAACACGAAATGGATGTCAATTCGTGTTAGAGAAAAATGCCCAATTTGGAATTGTGAATGATTAAGTTTTGGGTTGTAAAGCCGGGAATTGTCAATAATGGAAACTTGTGGTTGTGCTATTGTTGTTTCCAAAGATATGGAGAAGTCGCACAAGTGGATAATAGGCGGTGTATATTGGTAGATTAGAACGACGGCTAAACCAAGAGATTTGCCAACGGCTTGAAGTGATGAAGTTGGTTTTGAAATTGAGCTAAGTGTCATCGTGGCTGAAGAAAGAAAAACTCCTTGCAGTGGTTGCATTACTATCTCACAAACTACATTTTTTGGAATCTAAAGAGCAATAGCGATCATTCATAGAGTTTGGTGCAAATGCTAAGGATGAGAGAACAGATATTACGATAATTGGTCTAACTTGGGACACCTATTCAGGAGGGAGGGATTGAATCATGATGCATTTAGAATATCTTATAGTGTTTAGGTGTGTTCTATCATCTCTTAATGGAATTGGAAACTAATAATAAAATAGCAAAAATAAATTGAAATACTGGACTAAAAATTATTAAAGAAAGATTAATGACAAACTTGAACAATTTACGGGTTCCCCCAAACATGCTTCTTTACAGTCATAAGCTGGACTTATGTTGTGACTTACCGATTCAGAGATAGGTTGGCAGTGCCAACCCTATTTCGTCAACCTGTTCAAATAGTGAATTTTTATAATATGGCTTGAGACGGTGTCCATTGACCTTGAAAACTTTCGAAGTATCAATGCTCTGAATTTCTACCGCATCATGAGGAAAAACGTTAGTAAAAATAAACGGGCCAAGCCAGCGAGAACGTAATTTTCCTGGGAATAACTTAAGCTTTGAATGTAAATAATAACTTTTTGTCCAATTGAAAACTGTTTCCTAGAAATCATCTTATCATGAAAAGCCTTAGTTTTATTGTAACATCCCACCCTCAACGAGAAGGGTAGAATAGTAATTTAGCATAGGATGAGAGTGATTGGGCTTAATTAGGACTGTTCATTCATACTAGTATTGATACACAGAGAATTTGTGCACATGAAATACCTGTACATGCATACATGACATTTCCGGTTTTCGTGCCTAATGCAATTTTATTGTGATTCACGTGGTCATTGTATTTGAAAAATTATTTTGAGTGGTCCAATGTGTGTTTTATATTTTCAGGGATTTTTATGAATTTTCCTGGAATTTTCCGGAGAAAATTTTCGGACCGAAAAAATCGCCAAGTGGCGAACTGGTTGCTTTTCGGTAGCGAAAATTGCTACCCAATGGCACTGTCATATTGGGTATATTATTTTGGAATTGAAATTAAGGCCATTGGACTTGAATGGGTCAAATTTCACATTAGGGTTTAATACAAAGTTTTGTCTTTTATTTATTTTGTCTTTTTCCTTAAATTGACATTTGTCCAAAATGGATTTAATGACTTTGTCTTTTCCTAGCTCTTGATCTCGGCAACTTATATTGAAAGAAGGAAAAAGCTTTGAATTTACTTGTTTTCCTCATTTTCACCCGAAGCCTTCCCTCCCTTCCTCTTCATCGTTTTGTTTTAATTGTTTCTAGTGAAGTTGCTACCTTCCTACCTTTTACATGCATATGAACTTAAACCTTTGACCTTCCTACATGTTGCTACCTTGTGTGAGGATTAGAATGTAGAGTAAGTGGAGAAATTGGTGTAGTGTTGAAGAGAGAAAGGCTTGCTTAGGTAAGTTTTAGGTTAAGCTTTAATTATGCTTTTTAAGTTTTAATTATGCATTTAATGAAGGAATTGGTGGGTAGATGCATTAAATGAGAATTATTATGCATGAATTATGATGTTTTGTACATTAATTTCATAGAGCATGGCTTGAGTGTTTGGGATACAACTTTATGCTTATTGATGATGAGATTATTTTTGACTTAGTATTGAATTGATTATGTAAGGTTAGATTATTGGAAATTGAAGGAAAACAAATTTTGTGTATGCTGCAATGTTTAAGGCTAGATGCTTAGGTGATGGTCTTGATGACCTATTGGCTCAATTCTTGTGTTATTAGGATGCTTATGCATATGGAATTGGTATTAGAAGTGATAGGACTTAAGTTGAAGATGAAAGCTAGAAAATGGATTTTGAACCTATGACAATGTTTTGATCATAACTCATTGTATAGATCTGAAAATGAGGTGAGGTTTGTGCCAAATTAAACTTTGGTTTGTTGGCTACATTTTTGTGTGAAATAGGTGTTGTCTAATTTTAGCCTTAAGAGGGTGAATTTTAGC
>JAOSBP010000204.1:20392498-20406565 GCA_027563825.1 Erythroxylum mucronatum
GAATGCATGTACAATCATTACATGTGCAAAATTCACTATTCATATATATATATATGAATGCATGAACATAGCAAAACCATTTTCACCACTCATAACCCGTTCCAAATTACTATTTTACCCTTCCCATCGATGATGAGATGTTACAATATTTAACCCTCGATTGATAAAGTTGACCAAAACTATGTAGCCAAAAAATGCTAGAAAAAATACAGCCCTCAAAACTCATGATTCTTTATCTCTTTCATAGCTAATTGATCATGAGATATGAATAAATTAAAACCTTTTAAAAAGGTTCTCATTAGTGGGCCAAAGAGCCTAACGGGTGCTCTTAAACAACAAAAGAACTTTGGGTTTTCCATATAAGAGGGACCAAAAAAAAAATAACAAATCTCCCCCACCTGACTATATGGAGGTAATCGTCATTCCAACAATCAAACGACAAGCCTCGAACTTGCACTTTGGTAATGGTTTTTTCATTATGTAAGAAACATTATCATTACTGTGAATTTTCTATAGCTCAAGGAACTTAGTATCAAGAACATCTCTTATCTAGTGATACCTTACCTTGACGTGTTTCAACTTAGCATGAAATGTTGAAATCTTAACAAGATGTATTGCGCTTTGACTATCACAATATAAAAAATACCTCTTTTGCGTAAATTCAAGCTAACGAACAAAAAACTTTATCAAAATAAACTCTTTACATGCCTCTGTTGCTGCAATAAACTCAGATTTGTTTAGCACTCAACTTAAATTGCATGGCAAAAGGTGTGTTTATTTGGTTAGCTCTGCCCATATTAAGTCTCTCAAGCTCTTTTTTGATGTATTCCTCTTGTAATAACTACAACCTTATAACCTTTTTGTTGCAAATGATCCTTATACTTAGTGTTTGCTTTGGTAGCCCGAAATCTTTCATTACAGAAACCTTGTTAAGCTCTTACTTCAATCTAGCAATTCTTAATTTGTTTTGACCAATAATTGGAATGTCATTAATATATAACAATCAAATTATAAAGCCATAGTAATTTAAAGAAGTCTTTTTGTAGCCTTTTTCTCCATTAAAAAAACAAAAAATTGGCGTCATTGTTAAGGGGCCTACTTTAGGCCATACAAGCTCTTCTTTAATTTACAAGCATAATCTTATTTGCCTTTTTACCTTGAAGCCTTCGATTTGCTCCATATAAATGTCTTCTTTGAGGTTACCATGAGGAAAATCTGTCTTCACATCTAATTGCTCAATCTCTATATCAAGACTAGTTGATATACCCAAAACAACTCTGATAGAAGATATCTTGACAACCAGTGTAAAAACCTCTTTAAAATCTACTCCTTTCTTCTAATTACAACCTTTAACAACAAATTTATCTTTATACTGAGCTCATTTAGTAATCTTATCTTGCTTTAACTTTCCTATATAGTGTTTCTTTAAAGTTTTCTTCCCCTTAGGTAGCCTCACAAGGTCAAATGTATGATTATCATACAAGGACTTCGTTTTCTCTATATTGATGATTGTCTAGTCTTTAACAAATATCACTTCTTTGCTTTAAACCAATTTCTTCTCAATTGGATCATATAACTTATAGCCAAACTCATCTTAGCCATAGCACATAAAGATGCATTGGTGTTAGTTAGGATCCAACCTTGATCTTTCATCTTTTAGCACATGTATATATGCCTTGGACCCAAACACACTCAAGTCATCATAAAAAACCCCTTACCAAACCAAACTTTGTTTGTGCTATCACCCAGGATTAACATATGCTATTATATAAAACATCTTAACCTAGAAACTTCTTAGCAATTTTGCTTCTGAAAGTAAATAAAGAACTCTCTCAATCAAAATCCTATTCATCCGTACAATACACCATTCAACTGAGGGGTCTTTTTACGTGTTCAATAACGTCTAATACCCTGTGACTTGCAAGAATCATCAAGTGATTCAATATGTTCTCCTTTGTCCTTATAATGGAGGCATTTCAAATTTCTCCCATATTGCCCTTCATCTAAATCCTAAAATTACTTTAAAAACATCAATGTCTTGATCTTTGAATTTCAAAGCATACACCCAAAGCTTTCAAGAATAATAATTAATATAAGTTACAAAGTAACATGCACCACCCGGAGAATTTACCTTTAGCAGACCATAAACATTAAAATGAACTAAGTCGAGCAAACTTGATTTTTTTAATGGAGGACTTTTGAAGCTTTGTACTCTTCACTCTCGAAAACAAATTCTTTTTTATTAAACAATTCATCTCCTTCTTATTCACATGGCTTAAATATTTATGCCATGATCTGCAATATGAACTTCGTCATTTGTGATTGAAGCTTGCATCATGTAAAGGCTTGAGTGCTTCTTTCGACAAGCAACCACTAACGAGTCTTTAGTAAGCTTCCATTGTCCTGTTTTAAAAGTATTACAAAAGTCTTCATCATTAAGCTTACCTATAGAGATCAAGTTCAAGTGAATGTTTGGTATATGCCTAACATTCTTAAGTAACATCCTTGCTCTAGTATCGGTTACTAAATAAACATCTCTAATCCTATGACCTCTAAGAAGCCATCGTCATCCATCTTCAATACCCCAAAATCACCTTTCATATAAAACGTGAAGCAATCCTTCCTCGATTGATCTCATGACTAACAAAGTTACTAAATTCTAATAGTAAACACTGATGAGAGTAGTAGTATGATCATCATTATCTTGATCTTTCCTATTTTGCTTCTTATCTTGCTTATTGTTGCTAACTTTATTATCTCTCTTTCACTTGTAGCAAAACTTATGAATTTGACCCTTTTATCGCAGTAATGGCAGTATATATTTTTCTATCTTCCTCTGGACTGGTTGCAGACTTTACTTACCATTATGACCTTTGCTCTTGCTTTTCCCCTTTTTTTCAGTACTAATTGCATTTTCAGATTGTGTTGACAAGCTAGTAGACTTCCTTCTCTTCTCATTTAATAGACCTATTTTAGCAAAATTAAGAGCCATTTTCCCATTAGAAGCAC
Source organism: Erythroxylum mucronatum (assembly GCA_027563825.1). Classification (NCBI taxonomy): domain Eukaryota; kingdom Viridiplantae; phylum Streptophyta; class Magnoliopsida; order Malpighiales; family Erythroxylaceae; genus Erythroxylum; species Erythroxylum mucronatum. The sequence goes on from JAOSBP010000204.1 coordinate 20,395,508, forward strand.
AATTGCCAAGAGTCGTTTTGAAAGTGTCTCATGTATCTAAATCTGGCTTAGTACCAAGCAACAAAAGTCCCTAAATTTCATCATCAAAGTTGATCTCCATAACAAACAACTGTTATATATCACTCTCAAAATCAGTTAAGTGATCAGACATAAGAGCACAATCTTTGTATTTCAAGTCCATCAGCTTCTTGATCATATACAACTTATTATTCTCAATCTTAACTAGTATACAAAGATTCAAATTTATCCCAAAAAGTCTTTCCATAAGACTCATTGTTAATATAGTTGAGAACATTATCATTTACCCATTGACGACATATATGCATAAACCTATTGATGCTCAAAAATTCACTAATCATCATTTTTGTCAGCAGACTTTTCCTTGCTAACATCGATAAGTGCCAACTCTTGACATATAGCAAGTATTTCATCTTCCATTTCCAGTGGTGATAGTTAGTACCATTCACACTAACCGTCCTATAATGTTCCAACGAAACTAATTTCTTATACCAAAATCAAGACAACCAGTATAAATCTCAATGGGCAAAAAAAAAAAAGATAAAAATAATCAAACAACCACAAGAGCAAAGACAAACAAATTTTTATGTGGAAAACCTCCTCAACGCAAAGAGGAAAAATACAGGACATTAAGTCCACCAAATTACTCTACTATAATCAATAATGGTTATAAAATACCAAATTCCAACAATTTGAGTACAAAACTCACACCGTAAGAATCAATCAACAAAACACAAAAGAAGAAAGGGTGAAAACATTACCAAAAAATAGGAGTTCAATGTAGTAGTAATTTCTAGCAAACTAGAATCATAAACAAGATCTCCGCCGTCCAAATATAATGCTTGGGGGATCGGACCACATTTAATCCTCGATTGATTAAGTTGATAAAAAATGTGTAGATGAAATAGCCAAAAATTACATCCCTTAAAACTCAAAGATCAAGAAATAACTATAAAACCAATTATAAATAAATACGTATACAACACATCAATTAAAATAAAAAAACTAAAACTAAATCACTTCACTCCCTAATAACGGTGTAAAAAATTCTTGATACACATCAAACACATTAGAAATTAAATCTTAACTTTGTATAACTAAATTTGAAATAGTGGTAAGTAAGAATCGTATCCATATAGAAAGTGTGTTTAACTTTTGTGATGAATAAACAAATGTCCATGATTGAGGGAAGGGGGTTTCGTTGAATTCGAATAATAAAATAAAGTAAAACTAAACTGTTGAATCTCTTTCTTTCACAATTGTAATGTGAAACAATTAAGCCCCCTTAAAAGGATTCTCATTTTAATCCAATGAACCTAATGAGTTGCACCCATTAAATTAAATTTAAAGGGTTCAGGATCAAGACTAGCATGCCATAAAAGCAGAAAATAAATCTCTATCACCACTCCCTCAGCTCATAACTTTACAGTCTGCCATGAATTTGGATTAATATTTGGCTATTAGCAAATTGCAGCCATTATTTGATCATCAAATTTAATATTAGCGAGTGGTTTCTTCAAAAAAAAAAGTTATTATGATAATTTAATAATATTTAGGCCTTGTTTGATAAATGACTTATCAATCATTTTTTAGTAGATTTGAAAGGTTTTAGTTGTTTAACCATGTCAAACTTTTGATATTTATGTTTAGTAATCAGCTGATTAGGTTGGAAGATTATACCCAATCTGCTGATTTTGAAAACGCTACTATGAGGAGCGTTTTTCTTCAGCAACTGAGAAATTAAAGGACTAAAAGACTATTATATCTAAAAGTTATTACAAATTACTTAATGAGATAAAGACAGAGATATAGATAGAAATAGAGATAGATAGAGATAGAAATATAAATTTTACTTAATTTATAAAAATTTTAAAAAGTTAGTCATAAAATTAAAATTTTTAAAAAATTAAATACTTTTAAATTTTTCACTTCTAATTATATTACATTAATTGCTTTTGTATTAACATGATATTTAGATCCCCTTTTCTATCAATATTTAGTATATAATATTATTATCATTTGCATATTGTGTTTAATTCAATTCAATTTAATCTAAAATTTAAATTAATTATTTTTATCTAACTTTAAATTTTAGGAGATTAATACAAACAGTTTTTTTCCAAATAATTTTATTTTAATTTAATATATTAAAAATGATGATGATGACTTCTTTTGCTTTCTAAATTCTTATGAAAATATTTAAAGAAATAGTAAGATATAAATAGCTAACACTCATATCCTTATAAATCTTTTCTTTTAATTTATACTTTCATAATCATTTTACACATAAACAACTAATACTAAACATTTAATTTTATCAAATATCTTTAAATAAATAGTTGATGTTATCCTCTAGTCAAATCAACTATTTAATCCGCTGCTAGCTAACCGCTTATAGAATTAGTTAATAACTGATACAATCCGTTGATTACTAAATAAAATCTTATTTTAATTTGAATATTTTAATAAAATGTTTAAAATTAAAATTATATCTTTTATCCTTTTTTTGTTTTTTGTTTCGCCTAGTATCTCCCCGTCGCCATGTCATTTCTTGCTCAACGGGTCGGGCGTCGATTTTGAGCCACGTCTACGTGATAGGACTTTTCCTCTTCGAATGTACAATACAATCCTTTCATCTACAATATACAAAAGAAAACAACAAACGATGGCAACAATTGTAATTTCATCTTCTTCACCGTGTACTGAAACCTCCAAACCATAACCTTGACCGTTATCGGCGATCGTCCGGCCACTCACCGCCCACTTGCAATCCGTACACGAGTCACTCATATTTTCAGATTCCGTCGCTAACTGGTATTCACTTATCTGTTTTGTTATCAGAAAAAAATGACAATTGAATCAAGTTAGAAACTTTTAATTAATTTTTCCAATATTTTTGTTGGGTATCATTGAGATATAATTGTTTAATATTTTCTTTATTTTCTTAGTAATCAAACGGAGATTCTTACTCTATAATCTTAAAAGCCTTCTATTTATTTTGTTTGTTGCTTGTTATCAATCTTGTTGATTGTGTTTCTGGATTGTTTGGTGATATTACTCTTTTCTTAGGGATTGATTGATCCTTTGACAGGGAAAGCAGCAATCTTAAATTTCATGGAGGAGCAAGGAAGTGAAATTGTGGCGCAGTATGTTAAGTGGAAAATCAAAGTTTCGAGGGCATTTCAGTACTATCTTGATAGATGGAGTCCTCATCAGTTGGAGAGGTGGGTTGGGACCTTGGTGGTGGCCATGTTCTACGTTTTAAGAGTTTACTATGTTCAAGGGTTTTACGTTATTTCGTATGGGTTAGGGATCTATGTCTTGAATCTGTTGATTGGTTTTCTTTCGCCCAAAGTTGATCCTGAGCTAGAAGCTCTTGATGGGGCTTCTCTGCCAACTACAGGTTCTGATGAGTTCAAGCCTTTCATTCGCCGTTTACCTGAGTTTAAGTTCTGGTAAGCTGTTTGTTTATTAATTTTACTGTCACAATCATTTTTTTTCAGCTATGTTCTACTGTCTTCAACATCGTCCAACTATCAAAACATTTGAGTTTAAGCTTCTCTAGGAATGCCACCTTTTAATGTAGAATCAGTTTTCTTGGAATTTAATCTCAAGTACTTGTATACGCTGTTGGTGCCCTTTTGGTTGGAAGAGAAGACATTTGCAATTTTCTGTTGGTAGTTCGAGCAATCTAACTTCTATATGCAAAGGGTTTTTACTTCGTAGCTTGTTTTGAGGCTCTGGCCTCTGAAGAAGAAAAAGAAGATTTGAAAAGTTTTGACTTACCACACTCTTCTTGAAGTGCGGTGGATCTAGCTTGATTTGGTCATGAGGTTGTGCGGTGGATCTAGCTTGATTTGGTCATGAGGTTATCATTTTGCCTTCATTGCTTTGGTCTTTAATGTTTGAGCCTCACTAATAGTATTGGCCTATTGGGTTACCTGTAGGTTTTGTGTAAAAAAAAAAAAAAAGGATTTTATGTAAACTTGCTCAATCACGATCAAATTAAAAAAAATTTCTTGGCTTGGTCAACTAGTCCTTATTAGCTTTGGCTTTGGTTCTGCCACAAAGCCTTTTCATTTACCTTTTTGTTTGTAGTATTTCCTGCAGTAGGTAGTTTCTAAATGTGCTGATATTAAAATTTTACTTGGTGGTGGTTTCAGGTATGCTATTACAAAGGCCTTTGTTGTGGCTTTTGTCTTGACCTTCTTTTCTGTGTTGGATGTGCCAGTTTTCTGGCCAACCCTGTTGTGCTACTGGATTGTCCTGTTCTTCCTTACAATGAAACGCCAAATACTCCATATGATCAAGTACAAATATATCCCTTTAGATATCGGGAAGCAGGTACTGAATTCCCAAAAGTCCCAATCACGATGCAATATTCAATGAATGTTGTTTTGAGTTTCCTTTCCTGTTCTTTCTTTTCTGGATAGTGCTTTTGTGTTTGTTATTGTTGCTCCAGTAGTTTGACATTGTGTTTTCTTCGTATGACAGAGGTACACTGGAAACAAGTCATCAAGTAGCGGTATAGCTAGGGACTAAAAGCCACCGAAGCAGTGTAACTGACGAATTAACCATAGCTACATTTGATTAGTACGAAAAACAAGTTCTTCAGTTCTTGTTAGTATTTTGAACATGTGAACCAAAAACTTCGTTTACGCTCCAGCTTCTCATGTAAAGCACGGCGAGATCTTTCGAAAACTTTGTATATAGAATCATTGCCATAATATTGATTTTGGTTAGAGATGATCGTCCATTTTCTTTGACAGTTTTAGATACCATCGGTTTCCAGCTCAAATTATTAATGATAATTTGTTATCTGGACCATTTGCATGTACGAAAGCTGTCGAAGATGAACTTAGTGGCCGAAAAATTAAACCTAGAAAAATTAAGCCAAGTTTCTCTGTTCCAACGGCTTTATGTTCACGAGAAAAGATGTCACTAGGTGATACAGAATCTGTATCGTCAATGACTGAATCATTAGACTCAGAAACTCTAGCCATCTTCATGTTAGCTATCACCTCATTCAATTCACCCACAGTTGTCGATTTCGAGTTGGGAGTTCCTCTTTCCCTTTGCTTACGGATCATTTCCCATGACAGTGCTGATACATTTCTTTCACCCTCTTTCTCTTTACTATCATAGCAGCTTTCTTGGTCCTTGTCACTAGCTCTTGGCCTTTGGTGCAGTTTTTGATCTTCGAAAGGAGTCTGATCTCTCTCTACCCTTGTCTTCTTTACTACTTGTCTTCACATTTTTCCTTCTGCCAGAGCCAACGACTATATCATCATGCATCACATGCTCCTCTTTCCCTGAATGACTTGGATGAACTTGTCTTCCAAGCTCTGGTTTTGAAAAGGGAACATGATTTTTATTACTTCGAGTAGGCGAAACAGACCTTTCATCATCTCTGCGTAGCTTCGATGCTGACTTGCTGCTGTGTCCCCTTGGCGCTTGGCTCGCTGCGGAGTCTTTTACCAAAGAAAAACCGTTTACTTTTGAAGAGTGCCTCCTGCTGTGTCTATGAGGACTGAACTTCCTTAGAAAAGCTGCATCTTTCGGGGTTTCAGGAGAAGAGGCTACATCTAAATGATTTTTACGATGCAGCGGGCTGTCTTGCCAGTCAGTTTCTACGTCAGATGGCTCATAGCCACTTCGTCTTTGCTTGGACGAATCAGAATATGTCATAGGGGCCGCTCTACTATATCTTTTTTTACCAATCTCCATTGCTTCCTACTATTTTGCAGCAGCAAGAAAATGAATTGGAGTTTTTGATTCAGAGTTTACAGATAGGTTTGGAGCAAGGAGCTCAGCTAGAATTTAAGTTCACTTGCAAAAGAAGGATACTGCGATGAGGAATACAAAGTTCTGGAGCAAAGTAGGAAATCAGGAGCATTAGGAAATGCTGAAAGATACAAGGATACGATGTGTACAAAGCAAGGAGATCGGTAAATACTAAAAACAGCAGTTGGTGAGGGTCACTTTGGAAGTTTTTGTCCATCACATTAAAACGCAACGATGCTTTGTTTTTTCTTTTCCTCTGGTATATATTCTCACGTTTCGGACAGTCTTTTCCACTCACTTTGTCCAAGCAGGAACGAAAGATGACTTCGCTATGTGGAGTGTAACTCCTGATTTCGCTACTGTAACCAGCTGAAATAGCTTTTAAAGTACCTTGGGTTTCCTGCTGTTGTTTTTTTATAATATGGTCATGGCTGACGTTATTAACTCGTACACATGGAAGAACATCCCTATTTGTAGGCCTGTTCCAAACCCAGAACTTGAAAGAAGCAAAACTCCCTAGATATCACGAGTTGAAATACAAACATGTTAATTAGTTTACTTCAGAATTCGTAGCTGTGAATGATGGGGGTGTATCATGTATAAAAATTTGATTAATACTGATAGGATGATAAGGGTCATCAATGTTGGTTGGGACGAAACATGCACCATGCTTTTTTCACGTTAACTTTCTTGTAGGATGTGTCAAACTTGCTAAAAACATCCTGGAAGTGGTCTCTTGGATCATATTTCAGGCATCTCTATTATTTCTTTTAGAAAAGAAACTAACCTGGCAGTAGCTATACATCATTTTTTTGTTCCCATTCAGAGTCCAGACTAATGAATTCGGTCCTCAAGTACGAGACTTCGTATCAGAAGCAATAAAGTTGGTATTTCTTGAACGTGATCAACACATCTATCTTATAACTAATTAAATTGCGATCTGTAATTGCAGTAGTAATATTCAGTAGCAGTTTGGACCGATGTTGCAATTCATCGTAATTATACTCTTATCATCCACGATTGTTCGCAATCCTCAACGTACTCTAATCCCCGATAGCCTTGCTTGTAACTGTCCACTACTAGACAAGCTCAAATTGGTGGCAGAATTGACCGACAATAGATGATAAAAGAGTTCCATCAACAGGAAATTCCAACAAACCAGCTTTGGCAAAGGCATGACAATCGCTACCACTTTGTGTCGTTGTCACTGAGCGACTAATATTAATTATAGACCATGTGAGAATAATTGTACAAAACTGCAAGATTTCTATGTCAAACGTCCTGGCAAACATGTTTCAACACATTTCAGCCTCAATATTTGCAATGCCTGTCCACTCCTTATTAGATAATCAAATGTAGTGTTATGTTGAGTAATGCAGGAAAAAAATCAAATGGAGGACGTCCTTGAAGCTTGGAAATTTTGATCAATGAGTTCATCCTGTGATGATATATTTTCCATAAGGACAAATCAATAGAAAGCTCTGTCCATAGTTGGTGACATACTATTGTAGAAAGTTGAAATTCAGAAGAACAGGCGAGATCCATACAAACACAAGCCATTACTTGTATTCTTATCTGACCTACATAGGAGCTTCAATTCCGAGTTAAGTTTCTGCTATGAAAACTCCTTGATGCGTTGAAATAAATAAACTTCTCCAGACCATACGACGTGTCTGTTGAATTTCAAGTAGTAAATTTCACTTGAAGTCGGAGAATTTGCTCTTGATATTTTTAGTGCTTAGTTGTACATTTCTGGACCATTAAAAAAAGGAGTAACTAAGAAGAAATAGGTGCTTATAAATATACATGGGAAAACTTTGTTGGTAGCGTAAACATATGGCTTCTCTTGTTCTCGTCCAAGAAAAGTTGTTATTTTCTTGTCGTGATGAAAGGTATCCTGGATGAATGCCGCAGAAATTCATTTCATTTGTGTACTGAAAAATGGCGTAAAATTTGCAGTTGGACCAAGTCTCATACTGCAACTTTGAATATTACTTGTTTTAGGGGGACAAGATTCTCTATTCATTTTATGCGGGATCCACGCAAGACTTATATAAATAGATGGTTGAGATTCATGAGACAGAATAAGGGCATAATAAAATAGACAGAAGATCCTGACTGGTTTAGGAGGTGGGAAGTTCTGACGGGTGTAAAACTTTTGAGAAAATTTGTGAAACTGACGTAAATTTTATTGTCAAGTTGTACAATCAATTTATACAAAGAGATCAATGAATTTTGTTCATTGATCTTAAGTTGATATAATCTAATGCCCATAATTTGTAATTGATTCTGACATATTATCATTGCACTAGATATTTTGCTATGTGGTATTTTCGTATATACTGTACAGGTGCATGTGGACAGATTGGAATCCTCTAGAAGCATTTAGAGTGGGCTTGGGCTTCTGCTTTCTCTTTTGTTATTTGGACTAGTTGAATATGTGTTTGTTGGGTCAAGTGAGAAACAAACCCACAAGCTCTATCTTCATCAGCCCCTCTCAAGCAAAAATGGGCATGAACGACGACATTGAGCTTGGACAGCAGCGCTATCGATCGGACCGTCGTGAGAGGCTTGGTAAGTAAATCAGCTACTTGATTTTCGGTGGGTATGTAGCAAACCTCCAATTCCTTCTTCTCTATTCTGTCTCGTATGAAATGCACATCGACCTCGATGTGTTTTGTTCGAGCGTGGAACACCGGATTTAGGGCGAGAGACCGTGCTCCGTTGTTTTCACACCAGAGAATAGGTGTGTGTTTGAGAGTGAAACTGAGTTCCTTTAACAGTGAGTGCAACCAAATCACCTATGTAGAAACTTGAGCTAGGGCACGATACTCGACTTCGGTACTAGATCTGGCCACGGTAGTCTATTTCTTGGATGTCCAGAACACTAAGTTACCCCCTAGGAAGACGCAACCTCCAGTTGTCAACTTCCTATCGTCTGGATTGCCACCCCAATCGGAGTCGCTATAAGCTTGAAGAGAGAGAGGATTAGCTGAGGGTCGAAAAAGGAGAGCATAACCAGTGGTACCCTTGAGATACCGTAAGACCCATTTGCAAGCAACCCAGTGAGAGTTGTGAGGAGTAGATAGAAATTGACTGAGGCGATTGACGACATAACTAATGTCTGGTCTGGTGTGACACAGGTATTGAAAAGCTCCGATAGTGCTGCGGTAGAGAGTGGGATTGGTGAACAGAGTACCATCAGCAGCTGAAAGCTTGGTGCCAGTGGCCAGGGGAGTCGAGCAAGGAGTGCAGTTCATCATGTTGGTTCTCACCAAAATATCCAGTGTATATTGGCTCTGAGAAAGGTATAATCCGGATTCATTTCTTTAAGCTTCAAATCCAAGAAAAAGACTAAGACTGCCAAGATTTTTCAGTGCAAATTTTGTGTTTAATTGCATGATGATTGAGTTGATTGCTGTAGTGGAGTTGCCGGTGACTAGAATGTCATCAACATAGATGAGTAGGAGTAGGACAGTGCCATTGACAGATCTGTAAAAGAGAGAAGTATCAGATAGTGATTGTTGAAAATCCCATTGGAGAAGGGTGGACGTGAGAGTGGTGTACCAAGCTCGGGGAGCTTGTTTAAGACCATAGAGAGCCTTATTTAATTGGCAGATATGATTAGGAAAAGTGGGGTCCTCAAAACCTTCAAGTTGTCTAATGTAGATTTCTTCAACCAAATTTCCATTTAGGAAAGCATTATTAATATCCACCTGCTGAATAGCCCAATTGTGACTTACTGCAAGGGATAAGATGACCCGAATGGTTAAGGACTTAACCACTGGGCTGTAGGTTTTAGTAAAGTTAAGACCTTGTATTTGATTGAACCCCTTAGCTACAAAATGGGCCTTGTATTGGCAATGGCCTCGGTAGAGTCATACTTGATGCGAAACACCCATCTAGTGCCAAGAATCAGTTTAAAGGAGTCATAAAGGACCAAATTCCATATATGATTTTTCTGCAGGGCTTGAACTTCTTCAGACATTGCTTGGTTCCACTTAGGATCAGAGAGAGCAATAGCTGGTGAGGTAGGTTCAGAGAATTTGTGTGCTGAAGGAAAAAGAGAGGTGGTGTATACCTTTGGCTTGAAAATGCCACTCTTAGAACGAGTCTGCATAGGGTGTAAATTGGAAACAATGGAAGGAGCAGAAAGGTGAGGAGAAAAGGATGCAGATGCTAGAAAAGAAGGAGAAGAAGTTACCTGATTTGAGGGCTTAGAAGAAGAAGACTGCAGAGAAGTATCCACTGTAGGGGGGAGCACTGGGATGACCTGTAGGGTATCTGTGAGGGTAGAAATAGGTAGACTAGAAGGAGGATTGGTAGATGGAGGAGAAGATGAAAACAAGGTGGAGAAGGGAAATTCATGTTCATTGAAGGTTACATGGCGAGAGATGTAGATGTGGCCTGTAGGATGTAGACATTTGTAACCTTTGTGAGTAAGACTATAACCTAGAAAAATGCATTTGCTAGTGTGATAGCCAAACTTGTGTTTGTTGTAGAATCTGAGAAATGAGAAATAAGCACAGTCGAAGATTTTGATATGAGTATAGGAGGGAAGTTTGTTGAATAATTTCTGAAATGGGGATTTATATCCTAGCACAGGGGTAGGTAAACAATTGATAAAATAAGTGACTGTTTGAAAAGCCTCTAACCAAACTTTGAGAGGTAAGTTGGCATGAGAAAGTAAAGTGAGGCCAGTTTCAGTCACATACTTATGTTTGCGTTCAGGAATCCCATTTTGCTGGTCGGTGTAAGGGCAGCTGAAACGGGTTTGAATACCATGGGCAGTAAGAAAAGGTTTTTAAACTATGAATTCCCCTCCCATATCACTATGTAAGGCCTTAATTTTATGATTCAGCTGTAATTCAACAAAAGATTTAAATTGAATGAATGCTGCCATAGTTTCTGATCTGTGTTTGAGTGGATACAATCAAGTGAATCGAGAGAAGGCATCAACATAGATGAGATAGTATCTATGTCCAGTGGTAGAAGGAAGAGGACTAGGACCCCAAACATCGGTATAAACTATTTCTAGGGGCTGTGTGGCAGAAATTGCATGTGTCTGAATGTTGGACCCCGAACTTTTGATGAAAATTAGAAATATTAAAATAAATTTAAATGAGAAAGAAAGTGGTGAGAAAATTTATAAATTTAAGAAAATTTGATGAATTTAAGAAAAAATTAATGAGAAAAGAAGTTATTAGTTTTGATGATTTCAACAATTGAGTAAATTTGTATGAGTTATGAGAGTCA
>JAOSBP010000204.1:20413174-20429309 GCA_027563825.1 Erythroxylum mucronatum
AACATAATTCAAAATTCTTTCCATATTTTCAGGTACATTCATATATTTAATTACTATTTTAATTATGTCCTTATGATAATTTTAATATATTTTTTAATTTTTAGGATTGTATAGGAGCAATAAATGGTACACATATTGATGCACATGTTTAGACCAATAAACAAATACCATACAGGGGCAAAAGAATTAATCCAACCTAAAATATTATGTGTTGTTGCTCATTTGACATGCGTTTTACATATGTAATGATTGGATAGAAAGGTACTGCAAATGACTCTCGAGTTCTTTTGGAAACAGTGAAAAATCTAGTGAATCAATTTCCTATGTCTCCACAAGGTATTATATTATTTTAAATAAAATAGTAATTATGATTCATTTTTAATATCTTTTTGTTAATATTATGTTCTTTCTATGTTAAGTAAGTATTGTTTGTTTGACTCAGGATACACTAATATGCCTGGTTTTCTTTCACCATATCGAGGTGAAATATATCATTTGCGAGATTATAAAGGCAGAGGAAGACCTTAAGTTCCATAGGAATTGTTTAACTATAGGCATTCTTCATTAAGAAATGTTATTGAAAGATGTTTTTGTGTTCTAAAAGCAAGATTCCCTATACTTAAAAAAACGCCGAGTTATGACATGAAGAAACAAAAATATATCGCTATTGCTTGTTGTATTATACACAACTATATTATAATGTATGGACAAAGCGATGAATTATTTGAAAGTTGTGTTGAAAATGAAGAACAAATTAAGGAAAGTGAAAATGAAGATACAAGTTCTTAAGTGGAGTATAATATTATTCCAACACAACTTCGAGGTATGTCTTGGTCTTGAAAGCGAGATGAAATTGCTAGACAAATGTGTTGTGATTATATTATTTATAATTGATTTATGTTTCTTTTTGTAAATGATAGTACTATTATGTTTTCAAGAATTATAGTAAGATAGACATATTTTATTGATTAGAACGACTTAATATAATTTCTAATTTATGTAACTTTATTATATACAATTATTGTGTAATTTTTTTAATAATATTTGATTTGCATATATTTAATTTTAGCTATAATGATAATTAATTAATTTAAAAATATAATTTATTATATTATAATTATTACACATAAGAGTATAATTACAAAAAAATAGAAACATGATAATAAAACCAAACATGTTTTCGTTTTCAATTTTTTATTACAAATCTCAATCAAACAAGTTTTTGTTTTCAGTTTTTATATTACAAATCTCAACCAAACATGTTTTCATTTTTTTAAGAAAAAACAAAAACCAAAAACAATAATAGAAAAATAGAAGTGGAACCAAACGGCCCCTAAGAAACTCTTATCTCTCATTTTAAATTTGAAAAAGTCTTGCCTTTCTTAATCCTTGATCAAATATATTTTAACTTTAAACATAAGTTTATATCCTTCTTCAAACAACAAATCAAACAATTAACACAATGTTTTTTTGACAACATTAAAATTCTCATTTCCAATTTTAGAGATAATAACTCTATCAAACTATTTGAAAAGCTTCTCCTTATGTGTCATGATTTTTACAGCTATTGTCAATCAACTAGCCCTTGCTTAAGATACTAATGGCAAAACAATTTGTCACAAATAGTGGATCTTTCTATTGTTACTTATCAATAATTTATGCCTACATATGTTATTGTGGTTCTTTGTTCTTATAGATCCTTAACATATAATCAAGTTGATTGTATTGATTGTATTTGATATTAAGCTTTCACTAACACTTGAAAGAATGATTTTTCCTTCCATAATGTTGGCATGTGCTAAACCCATTATCTTGGGAAGTTGTATAATGCAATAATTATACAAATTAACTGATACAATGATAGCATGTTTTAGTAAGAAATCAATATAAGAAGATTGTCAAGGAAAAAAATAAGTTCCTGTAAAACACTTAGTTGGAAATTGAGAAAACATATACTAAAAATTGAAGGTCTGGTTAAATAGTTATGCCTTTGTTAGAATTAGTGTAGTAGGAGTTTATGATGATTTGAGAACATTTACTAAAATATTCAGATTTGTATATTCATTTGTGTGGCAAATTTGGAAAACTAATTGTTTCTTGTTATTGTTTATGCCATAATTCAAACCTAAGTTCTCTTATTGAGTTTAACTGCCATTTGGGATTGAGTTTAAATGCTTGTTATCAAATATTTACAAAATTATAAATACTAAATCTTTTAATAAAACATTTTCCTCTTAATCATAAAATAAAACAAAATATTCTTAACTCAAATATAAAGTAATATACAAAATAATAATTCTCAAAAGTTTACTAGAAATAAATAAATGATCTATCAAAGAAATAACATGATTCATCTAATATAAAGTGTAAATCAATTGCCTTTTATAGTCATAAACTCCTCTTTAAGCTTCTTAACTGCAGTATACAAATTCAAGTGTTATATCGTCAAACAAGAAAATTTAAAACAACCAATAAAGTAAAACTCGTCTCCAACAATCATTGTATACATGAAAAACTATATCACCATGCCTAAATGTCACTACCAACCTTTACGGTAGAAATCTGTCAAAGAAAGAGGGCATACCAATACAATAGTTTAACGAGATCAACCAAATACAAATAAATGATATCAATTGACACACAACATTCTCAAAATGTTAAAAAGTGAAGAAAACTCCTTGAATTGTTATACTTTCCTAAAAAATAATGCCTCCCATCATCTTTCTTCTCTATTTTTTTGTAGTTTTTTGAAAGTCATCAATTTTCCAATAATTTAGGTGTTTTTAGAAATTGATATTCAAACGGTTTGACTAGCCAGACAATACTTCATGGGAAATTCATAGAGTTCCGAATAGTTGATATTAGTTCTTGGTGTCTTCTTAAAAAATTATAGAAAATTCTCTTAGCTTTCAGTAGACTCTTGGATCACCTTAATCCAACATCCATATCAAAAGTTATGATCAAAATACCTAAGCAATATTTAGTGGTGGCAACAAAATGAACATACACGTTTCTTTCATCAAATTCTTTATTTGAGTATAATATTAACTTTTAATATCTTCTTATGAAATGTAAATATTCCTTTTAGATTTTGTATCTTCTTGAATCACCTTAACCTAATGTTTCTATTAAAATTTATGCTTAAAAGCCAATAGTAATATTCAATTTTGACAATATATTAGACCAATATGCTTTTTTATTAATCTCATATCTCGGTTAAATTTAATATTGCACCATCTTAATAATCGGACAAACTCAATAATTCAACTATTCTCCTAAAACATAATAATTTAACTATCAATTCAAAAGTAAAATTATTCATAATAAAAATTAACAAATTCAGAAACAAAATTGTTGCCGATAGAATATTTTAACTCTATAGTAACCAAGTTGGACACATTTGATTATAAATAGGACTCATGTTAATGGGCTTGAGATAACGTATTATAAGCTCTCATTAGATGTTGTACGCATTTATTTTACATTTATAAAATTCTTTTGTTATAATATGTTTAGTTCTTATGTTTAATTCTTTCTTAACATTTCTTTAATGCTATTGTCCAAAACGTGTTTGATGAAGTGTCACAAAGACCCTTGGAGGTATACTTGCTTATTATTATTCACTCATTTAAAAACACTTGAAATATGTATCTATATATGAATAAATATGTCTCTTCATATACAATATATTGCCTTTTATTTTCCAAGTTCTAAAATGCCTAAATTAAATTGTATACCAAATGTTTGTTGAAATATTTTTATAAACTAACAAAAAACCCTATCCTTTTTATATGAAAGTTTGGGGTTGTCTAGCTTACGTAAAGCGAATTCAATCAGACAAGCTTGAAACAAAATCTGATAAATGTCTATTTGTAGGATATCCTAAGGAAAGAATTGGATATCAATTCTATAATGATTTAGAGCAAAAGGTGTTTGTCTCAAAGCTTGTTGTCTTCTTAGCGAAAGAGTTTCTTCTAAGAGAAGACAACGGGAGCAAAGTTGAACCTGTTGAAGTTCATAATGCTCAAACAGACGCAGATCAACTGCCTGAACCTGAGATTGTTGTTCATGGAGATGAGACAACAGTTAAACCTTCTGATACACAAAATGTTTGTAGGTCAAGTAGGATATGTAATGTTCCAGAGAGAAATGGATTTCTCGTAAGTGAACATAATGACGTATTGCTCATTGAGGACAATAAAGCTACAACCTATAAAGAGGCTCTGAAGAGTTCAAAATATAAAAAATGGCTTCAAGCCATGAAGTCTGAAATGGTTTCCATGTTTGAAAACCAAGTACGGACGTTAGTTGACCCACCCAAAGGGCTAAAACCCATAGGGTGCAAGTGGATTTTTAAGAAGAAAATCAACATAGATGGTAATGTGATTACCTATAAAGTGAGGCTAGTTGCAAAAGGTTATTGTCAAAGACAAGGAGTTGACTATGATAAGACATTTAGCCTCATAGTCACGCTTAAATTCATTAAAATACTCCTAGCCATTGCTGCTCAATATGATTATGAGATATGGAAAATAGACGTGAAGAAGACTTTACTAAATGGAAACCTAGCTGAGGATATGTATATGATACAACCTAAAAGCTTCAAATCCAAAGATGGCAAAAAGGCATGCAAGCTTAAAATATCCATTTATGGATTGAAGCAAGCATCTAGGAGTTGGAACATTCGATTTGATGCGACAATCAAAGAGTTTGGTTTCTCACAAAATCTGGATGAACCTTGTGTGTACAAGAAGGTTAGTGGGAGTGTTATCATATTCCTTGTGTTATATATGGATGACATATTAATAATAGGAAATAATGTCTCAAGTTTGCAATCTATCAAAATTTGGTTGTCCCGAAATTTCTCCATGAAAAACCTTAGAGGAACAACTTATATATTGGGAATAAAGATCTATAGAGATAGATCAAAGAAGTTGCTAGGTCTTTCACAATGTTTATACATAGATAAAGTGCTAAAGAGGTTTAACATGGAGCAGTCCAAGAGAAGGTTTCTTCCCATGACTCATGGGATAAAACTCTCAAAATCTATATGTGCCAAGACACAAGATGAGAGGACTCGCATGAGTTTGATCTCGTATATTTCGGCTATAAGATTAATCATGTATGCTATGTTATGTACAAGTTCCGATATATCGTATGCTTTAAGTGTTACGAGTAGATATCAATCGGATCTTAGTGAGTGTCATTGGGTGGCTGTCAAGAATATTATAAAGTACTTGAGAAGCACGAATGATGTATTCTTGGTATATGGAGATGGATATCTTGTAGTGAGAAGGCATACAGATGCCAGTTTTCAATCTGACCAAGATGATCCAAATCCCAGTCAGTTTATGTTTTCATACTGAATGGTGGAGAAGTCAGTTGGAAGAGTTCCAAACAAGAGATAACTGTAGATTTAATGACCTAGTTAGAGTATATTGCAGCTGGGGAAGTGATAAAAGAAGTTATTTGGATCAAGAAGTTTGTTATGGAACTTAGAGTGGTTCTGAGCATTGTAGACTCGATACTGTTGTATTGTGACAACAATGGGGCTATTGCTCAAGCCAAGGAACCAAGGAATCAAGGTCTCATCAGAAGTCCAAGCACGTACTCAGGAGATATCACCTGATCAGGGAGATCATTGATAGAGGTTATGTGATAATAAAGAGAGTGCCCACAGATTAGAACATCGCTAATCCTTTGACTAAGCCACTTACTTAAATGAGATTTGATTCTAGTGTACTTGTCTATGGTATTAGATACAAAGGCGATTGATTTTAATGCAAGTGGGAGATTTTTAAAGTAGTGCTCTAAAGGCAATCATCTTTACCACTTTTGTACAAACTTTATTTTGATTAATAAAGAGAAAGGCAATTTTTATTAATTTGATGTTCATTTATTTATAAATTGATGTCGTTCTCAAATCGAATTAATGAAGTCCATGATACAAAACATAGCATGAAGGAAATCATGATGAGATCATGATAATGCGATTCCTATCGTATGCAATTATGTTAGTATCTAAATTATCCCTAATCATAGGATTAATGAGACAAGACTTTATTAATCCGGATAAACTAGCACATGTTATACTCCTTGATTTGATCAAGCAGTCGATCTCATAAACTGTAAACATGAGATGTTTAGAGTTAACATATGGATCCTTATTAAGAGTAGTAAGTACATCGGATGACTCGCTATGAGATTATCATATGGATAATCTATCAAATATCGGTGATTAATCTCACCATAGTAATAGTGCAAATATCTTTAGACTTAAGGTACTTAAGGATATCTTAGATACTAATCGTGCGCTTTGACATTATTCCTTGTTGCCTCAAGATGAGGTCGCTTATAGGGTGGTGATTGGGTACAACTATTGGTATTTGAAAGTAATTGGATAGCCAATAAAGGATTCACCACTCCTAATAGAAGGAGATGATACCCACGACCTCTTGTCAGGATCATTACTTGGGAGTCTTTGGCTAGAGCAATTATGTGTCATGAAGAGAGTCTTTAACGACAGATAGAGTAATAAGATCTCCAGGGTAAGAACTAATATCACTTGGACTAGATTTGACATAGTCAGTCTAGTGGGAGTTAACACATAGCCCATACTCCGAACCAAGTGGGGTATAGGATGGTGAAGGGATGAATTGCACGGTAATTGGCTATGGAAAGGTTCGTAAGTCGAATAATTAACTATCGAAGAGTTCGAGTGTTAATCCACTTACATTATGGTAAATTGACATCATAAAACCCTTCATGATTTGCTCAAATTAAGAGTTAATTCAAGTGACCAAAATTACTGGGAACCTAAGGGTCATACGCATAAAAGATTAGATGAAAAACAAAGTGTGTATGGCTATCAATTAAGCAGCATGATCGTGACCAACTTAATGACAGATGCTACATAAGTGAGTTCTTCACTTATGTATACACGAATTTTAGCCATAAAACACACTCAATAGAGAGACTAAGGGGAAGAGTTCTAGAAGTTGAGATGAATGATCTTGAGATTTATTCATGCAATCTTAAGCAATTGTTGCATGAGATTAATTGTATGAAACTTTGTCTTGATCTAACTCTCACTAGATCATCTACTTGAACTCATCTTGTTTGGTGCTCTAACCACCCTTACACATATATTTTTCTTCATCTTTGCGTGCTCTCTAGAGGCCAAGGAAGGTGTTTGGTGTTTGCTACATCCCAAACAAGAAGAAGATTCAAGAAAGGAGGAGTATTTGCAAGGTACATATGCTATAAATTCATGTTCTTATAATATATTTATACATGCACATAGATTTTGGATTTTCTGGGGATGTTGTGGGGTTGGAATTCTGATTCTGACACTTCTGCTGCCTTGCTATGTATGTGATGCATGGATCCATGGCTCTCCAACATTGAATGCCACAAGTAAATAACTTGATAAGTTTGAAAATTTCTTTGAAGAACCAAAGAGAAATTATTACTCTTATAATTGTAGTAATGATCTAAGATGATGTGACTAAAAAGAAATAATCCTTAAATACTAAAACATAAAACCATATTTTCTAAGCTTATAAAAAAAGGGTTTTAATTGGTCATGATCTGGTTCACGATCTTGTGCTAGGCTATGTTGACTATAGACACTTCATCTTAATTGAGGAAGGTTTAGGATATGCCCGTGCCTAAAGACTGTTGATCCTTCTATATCTCTGGGGAGTTATGCACAGTCTAAGATATGTTTATGGATAGAGATCATGAATCTTATTATAACTTTATAAACTAATATACAAATGCATATAACTTGAGACCATGGATTTATTTGTAAATTTTAAAGATGGATAGTGTAAGCTAAGCATATATTGGAGACAATGTTCTCACCATTGGGTTATACAACAAGTTACACAGGCTGATAAATATATATGTTACATGTTATGTTTACATCTAAGTCTTATCCAAACTTAACCTGAACTAAGCTAACTAATACTTGCCTTTGAATTTAGCTTGATTCCACATATGTAACCACTTACCTCACCTCTTGATTAAACACATCTTGAAGCCTTTTATTCCTTATTCATAATTTGTCCACTTGGCAAACTCAAATGACTAAAGGAAACTTGATTACCACTTTTTCCTTCTTTTTTAAAAAAGATTCATCCTCAAATGATCACTTTCATCAAAAGCAGTTAAGATAGAAACATTAAAAGTAGTGCTCTTATTGCACTCACTTAGAAGATCTAACTTAAAAGCATCGTTGTTGTTCTATTTTAAAACTTGAAATAGAGGTTCTCATCTTAGTTAAAATTATATCTTCTTCGATCTAAGAGCCTCTCTTTTCTAATGTGCATATACACCTAATCACCTAGGTTAAACTTAATTTTCTCTCCTTTTGTTACTTAGATGCATGTTCTTCAATTTTCAATTCAATGAGTCATCGAACATTTTCATGCACTTATTTCACCATTTAATATTTCTTTTTACCATCCAAGCTATTCCTCTTATGAATAGGTAAAGGTACCAAATCCAATGGAGTTGGTATTCAATGAATGGTAGATACTTTGTATGGAAGCTCTTTTTAGGTTGGTGAAGAACAATATACAATCAAACCCCTACTTTAAGTTTTATAGAATATATAAAGAGTTTGGTCTGTTTTTCTTTTCTTTTGTAGATGATTTGCTACTACTCTATAAAGCATACGATAAATCTATAAGCCTCTTAATGGCTTCCATTCAGTCTTTTAAGGATCTATCAAGTTTGGAGATTAATATGAACAAAAGTCTTATGATAATTTTGTTTCCTTCTCTTTTATGGGATGTTGTCTTTCTATTGTGAAATTCCTTTTTATTTTATTTTTATGAAAAGGGTTTATATTTAGCTTATTGGAAATTGCTTCTCTCATCATCTCTTACATATCGGCTTGACTCTATAAAAAATGTCTAAGTGTTGAAGTAGAAATTTTTTAGAGCTTCTTTCACAATTCCTTCCATCCTTGATCCAATTTTAAACACCTTAGAATCCCTAGGTTCCATGAGTTTTTGTTAGGTCGCTAACATACAATTCTTACACTTTTATCATTCATATGTCATACTTCTCTTATAAGCTTGTGGTGTAATATTATTTCCCCATCTTGTGGTTCTCATTTATCTCGCCTCCTCCATTCGAGGTTAGAAATTTTACTACTAATTAGTAAGGTGATAGAATTTTTCACATCGTGCACAAAGATGACTTGCAATTATAGAATATGTTTAATGTCTTCTTAATATGTATATTTTTTCATGTTTGTTATCTTTTTTTGAACTTGTTCTTAATGTTATATGCAAAGACATATTCATTTCCATTCAGATTTGATCTTTCCCAAAACTAAGCAAGAACAAGGCTATAGTTTTTATTCTATCCATTGACATGTTTATCTTTTTGAAGGTGTTATAAAACAAATGTTAACGATGTTTCCTATATTTACCAATATTATTTTAACCAAAGAATTGAATATCGGTAAAATGACAACCATAATGTATTCATGATGGTGGATTAAAGGCCTATTATCCATTGCTTAGAAGGTGATCTTAAAGATCTTCATTCTTTTATCAGGTTTGTTATGATCGAGAGCTATTTGTTGTAACTATCACCTCATGATGCTTTCTTTGAGTGAGATTTTTTATCTTACTGATTTTGCAAGCATACAGAGTCAATTAGAGTAAGTTTATTGAACTAGAGTAATTCTAAAGTATCGATCTCACAGGGAACTGTGTCACTATACTTATTAATCCTAGTCTAATAATAAAAATAAATAACATATTTAATAAAAGATATTTAAACTCTTGAACTAACAAAAACAATGCAAATAACTAGTAAGGAAGATTAATTAAGAAAATGTTAGGGCTTTAGGGTTCAATTATAGAGAATACTAACTATCATACAAGTTTGACTATCTAGGTTGAAAAAACAATTAACCTAAGGTATATATGCCATTATTATAGGCACATAGATGCATTTAATTAGGTAACTATCACCCCTTGATGGTTAATTTAACCTAACCAAATTCATTATGCATAGTTAATATATTAGTTATCATTAAAGTATCTTGTTATTCTCTAGCACTAAAGTGTTTGTTCTTCTAGTGATGGATTATATTTGAACTCCTAAGATTAAATCTATAAAGGCTAGGAATAAACTCAAAAATTGAAAAATAAAAAAATTAACCAATCAAATAGTTAGATTTTATGTAGATAATTAAAAGATCCATATAAGCTACATCCCTAACCTTAACTAGGATTTCTAGACACTAAACATAATGAAAACAAATTATAAATAACTCAGTACGAATATAAAAAAAGAAGAAGAAAAGATTAATAGAAATTGTCACCGACTCCTCTAATCTTGCTCCAAATCCTCTTTCGAATGCTAAGAAAGACTAAAACTATCAAGAATAAAGCTAGGTGGCTATCCAAAACTTACAAAAAGTCCTCTAAGTTAAACTTAATATAAGTATTTATAGTTAGTGTTACAAAAGTAGACCCTAAACTGCTTAAACTTTAAGGATTAATATGTCCCCATAAGTTCTGTATGAGAACTAACGTCAGACCAACTTAACCATCAGTGTCAATTTTATTCAAGAACATTTATGCATCGTAAGTTAATATCTAATTAGCACCTAACACTAGGTTATAATCAGTGCTAATTTGTTTTTATAACTTTCTTTGTAATATAGTGAGAGTCTAACAATGGTCCAGGATCAAATTTGACACGAGTCTCATTCTATTCCCAAGTTCTCAAACCATCGCAAAAGGCTGGCACCTATCTTTATACATGTTAGGAATATTTTATACCTTATTCTAGCAACTTCACTTTTAGATTTCTTTAAGTTATAATCGACTTCTTATTTCTTCTATAAAGTTGTCTATTTTCTTATCTTCCAAATGACTTTAAAATTTTATAGATTGGACAATGGTGGAGAAAGTTGCACTTAATTTCACATTTCCTCCTTAAAATCTTCATTTATAAGATAATGAACTAAAAATAAGAAAAATGATATACAATCTATATCAAACATGCTATAAAGATACCAAATAAAAACTTATTTAATCGTCATATACATCTAAAATGTAGACCTATCAAATTCTCCCACACTTTACTCACTGCTTACCCTTAAGCTATTAATAACAAATAATCCCTAACGACTAACCTAGACTTACTAACTAAAAAAATAGTTCTACTTTTGTAGGTGTACATGACAACATATGCCACAAGCTTTTAAATCCCTAGTGGAGGAGTTATAGTCTCCTGAGGGTTTACTTAAATGCTACCCACAAACATTAATCTATGCTCATTAATTAGCTCTATAGTTAACAATATAAGATATCCAAATTCAAGCCTTAATTGAAAAAATTAAATACATAATATTTCTTAAATAAGTCACCATAAAAACAAGACAAAGTAAACACTATTTTACTTGCTTTTTCAAACTTAAATACTATGAATTAACATGTCCTTATAAGATGTTACTCATTGACATAAGTGTTTGAAATTCGGTAAGGTACTCTTATCATCTTCTTATGGACAATAAACCTACCATAACTTTGAAAATAATCAAATATTCACTACTCAAATATATATATATATACAAGCAAAAATAAAAAGGACATTAAAATAGGTTATAATAGGGACATAGGGTTAATTAGGCCAACCAAGAAAGGAATAAAAGAAATAATAATAATCATAATTAATAAGCACTAATAAATAAATTAAGAGAAATAAACAAATCAATTATCACTCCATTAACTCCTCATATTCTTGAAACTACTCCTTTTTTTGTTTGTTCTTTTCAATTACAAGAAATTATGCCAATTGATTTTCAACACTACATTGTATTTTTTTAATCTATTTTTCTTTTTATTTGAACTTTTTGGATTGGCATGAGATTGTTCAGGTTATCGAAGCCCTTAAAATTAACTATGGTTTTCAATTAATTAATTAATTAACTAAAATTAACAAGAAATCAAATTAAATCAATTGAATATAAAAGTGAAAAATTCAAGAATACTAAACCTGATTCAAGGGAAAGATCTCAATTAATTATAACTTTGTTCATTGGTCTAAAAATAATAAGTGCCACAATTCAAGTAGTTAGTTTGAAATGTATTAGGATAGTCATAATAAGTCTTAATTTTTTCTATGTTAATTAGTTCAAACCCAGCATCTAAACCAAAACTTACCATCTATTGACTGAGTGTGATAGCATTTTATGTCAAATAAATGATAGCAATAAGCTTAGTGAAAAAGGCTAAACCCTAAATTAAATAATCAAGATAACAACAATTATCCAACTTAGTTTTTTTGTTTATCAAAAGTTAAATATGCAAATTTATAAATAACATATTTGCTAATTGTACCAATCCTTCATGATAATTATGCAATCATGGATAGAGATAGAATAATCAATATTAAATTAATTTGTCAAATTAATCAATATCAATTATTCATCAAATATAAGAACTCAAAACAAGAAATCCTTGTATTAAAACATGAATAGAATTTTAGAACAAAACTGCTCTAGGTTACAACTAAAGTTTCGAATCCCCTTGAATCAAAATAATTAAGTTTAGCCACACATGGCTTTTGTTCCAACGCCAAAGATAGAAGAAAGATGAAGAATTAAGAGAAAAGTAAGAAGAGAATGATTGATTGACTTAGAGAGGTGGAGAATGTCCCTTTTTAATGTTTTCCTACTTTAAACCTAATGTAATCCTATCTTGCAAAGATGCCTATCTAAGACAAATTCTAATTCCTACATAAAAGGGATAGAAAGAAGTTTCCTAATTAAAGTCCAACTTTTCAAGTAAATTTTCCATTAAGCGTAATCTTGCCTTATCTATTGCAATAAGTTGTCCACTTTATCCAAAATTTGTGATTTTCACCGATAGTGTCCCAATTTGATGCAATCTCCACTTTTCATCTCCTAAAATAAAATAAACATTAATTTTTCTATTTAAGCACCAAAATATATTCAAAACAAAAGAGATAATTTCAATTAATTTAACAAGATAACATCTTATCAAATTCTCCCACACCAGACTCATGTTTGTCCTCAAGCATACATCAATCATTCTCATAACAACCTCTTATCTCCTTTTATGTTATCTAAAAATATCCAAAAGCTAATTTAAATTAAAGGTTTAAGATAAAATAACAATCGAGAGAATAAGCACTCATAGACACATTGTTAGAATTTAAACATAATATCTCATAAACTCCATTAAAATCAAATGAAACATGACTTGACACCCTCTCAAGGATTAACCTCTATACACTTAAAGTGTTAAAAGGGTCACTGACTTGACACCCTCTCAAGGATTTCACTATATACATTTAAAATGTTAAAAGGGTCACTAAGCTCTCAAATCAAAGCATAACAAGTTATTTCCATAAGCTTGCTTATGAATCATATCTCCACCACTTAACAAAAATGAACTCAATGCATAAATCAAAGGAACTTTATAAGGATTGTAACGTGGCTTAGGTAAGGTATAAAACATGTTTTTAGGTTAAGTAAAGTGAAGGAAATCATTCAAACTTATCCACACAAGTTTCAACTTAAATCAATTCAAAATTCACTTGATTCAAATATATCTTTTTCAATAACTTTGTTTCTTTTTTATTATTTTTTACTTGAACTTTTTTTCAATAAACAAGAACATCAAAGAGGAGATTTTGTTTTTTTAATACTTCTCCCCCATTTTATTAAAGAAAATAAAAAATCAAAATAATGCAACTTGAATCAATTAATTTATTTTTTATGGAAATAGCCAAAATCCTATGGAAATAAGCTTTAAATAATTCCTTCAATTTTAGGGCTCAAAATTATTAAGGACATCAACAAAAGAAGGGTAAATTTGGCTTGTTACAAGGTTATTATCCTAAAAAATAAAGGGTAAGACTTAAATTGATTTTCTAGGGATAAAAAGCAAGGTACGTTTTTTTCAAAAAAAAATGGTTATCCTAAGTGCCCTTATCATTTTTATACACAAATTCATTAAAAATGTGGTCTCAACACATATTCGAAAGCAAATTCTAGCATAAATAGGCTTTGTTTGATAACACACAACAAAAAAGATATTTATGAGCACAAATTTGATGAATGCTCTTAGGCTCAAAGCTCATGTAGGTGTCAAAAAAGCATCAAGTCTTGCACACTTTCATTTAACAAAACCAATGAGATACTTAAAAGAATTTAACAAAAATACTAATCATGCTTGTCTTTCTCATGCATTATTTCTTAAACCAAAAATTTACCATAAATTAAGGATTATTTATAAACAACAATCATAAAATTAAGAGGCTATCATGAGGAATAATCAATATATGAATCATAGTATCATGAGTCCAAGCAAAGTCACAAAGTTCATCATATTATAAACACTCACTCCTCCACACATAAACCATACATTGTCCCTAATGTATGCATAAGATTACTCACATCTCATAAAATAATCAACAGATTTAAAGCACAAAATAGAAGACTCCCCTAATGTGCGAGCATCGGAATATAGATGTACTATAATATTAGTGGACATGGAAGTACCATCTCTATGAATTAGAGCAGAGCATCCAAATTCTTCTCAATTTTAGAAATTTTACGTTCCAATCTTTCTAATCGAAAATGATACTCATGTCAGATTGCTGGAGCTAGAAGATACAAAGGTGATAGAACACCATGATTCTCTTATTGTGTTAATGATGAACCTCTATAGGGCAAATCACGTGGTATAAAAAAAATGTTCTCCTTTATTGCTTAACTACCCCCATCTTGCTTAAACAAATCATATCTAAAGGTTCCATCTCATAAACTATATGCATATTAGTGTCAATCATATCAAGCAAATTTAGATTAATGGCCAAATAAGTAACAAGGGTAACAAGGGAACGAAGACATAAATTTTGTTAGAAGATAGGACTATGTTAAATTGTATTGCCAACCAAGCACCTAAACTGACTCGTACTTTGTTCACCTAACACCGAATAAAGAATAACTCAGCTTTAATACATGTACATACTGTAACCTTCCCGTTTGAATAATTAAAGGCTAAGAAATGTTGCATGTAAATCTCCTCCATCTCATTAAGATAACTACCCTTAGATTTACTTAGATGATAATAAATGGGTTAGAAGACACTGATTTCCATGGTTGAGAGTTAAACTCACCATAATCCACTATAAATTCTTTATATTTAGTCGAATTAACATATTCTTTAACTATTAACCCTAAGGCTAAATTAAAATTAATGATACTCTATTTGAATTCGACACCCGTTAATCTATATTAAATCAAATTAGTACTACTTAAAGTAAAATTGTCCGATTTATCGAATTTAAAGGTAGTGTAAAACTCCTTAGTTAATTCAATAAAAACTGGACAACGAATCAACGCAAAGTATTTCCAGCTCATATCAATAAGCAGATCATCAAAATTGTCTTTAATTTGAAAATCCTTTAAGGAGGGGTAGTGTACATACTTACCCGCATTAATATGTCCGTATTTAATAGTAGCATAACATTATATTTGCTCTTTAATTAGTGTTGATAGTGAGACAATCTCACAAGTCCAACTCAACTGGTGGCAAAACAGAAGTTTTTTTCCTATTCGAGCAAGCTTCCTTTTGGTACTAGTTTTAGGGTTTACAGTAGATTGATGGTTTACAATGGTATTCACCAACGATTTTCCTTTTTTATGGTAGCTTTAGAATGTCTCATAATATGGACTACTATCAATAGTAGACTACTTTGAAAAACATTAAAAACAAAATAATAGTAATTAATATTGAATTGAAAGAAAACAAAAGTATTTAATAAAAAGCAAATAAAAATACGAGTGGGTGTGTATTGGCTACTGAAGGAGTGTAGCTGTTGGTAAAGTTGCTAACCATTGTTGTTGGTGTTGGAACGTCTTTGGTGGGCCTGTGCATTTGTGTTACCTGGACGGTTTACTCTCTTGCTACTACTGAGTGGGTTGCTGGTGAGTACTGCATGACTCACGTTGGAGGATGTTACATTGGTTGTGTGTTTATGTTAGCCCCGAATTTTTTTTATGATTAATTAAGCATGAGTAGTTTAACTAAATTAAATTAGCATTAATTACATTATAATCTAGCAAGTA
>JAOSBP010000204.1:20440481-20453710 GCA_027563825.1 Erythroxylum mucronatum
CACCAAAGGACCTCCCGAGCACCAATTATCAAACCAAAGACTAATCTGTGAACCATCACCAACCCTCCAAACCGAAAGAGGAAACAATAAATCAAAACTCTTAACTACCCCCTT
The DNA here is from genome assembly GCA_027563825.1 of Erythroxylum mucronatum. NCBI lineage: Eukaryota > Viridiplantae > Streptophyta > Magnoliopsida > Malpighiales > Erythroxylaceae > Erythroxylum > Erythroxylum mucronatum. Next base: position 20,440,596 of record JAOSBP010000204.1, read on the forward strand.
TCATAAACTGGAATCTGAACCTTTAGCAAAAAAAGGAATAGACCCCCCATGACAATATTTACAACGTAACACCTTCACCCACAACTTAGAATCATTCAAAAATAGCTTCCAACCCAACTTACCCAATAAAGCAACATTCATCAATCTAGAACTTTTGAAGCCAACTTTCTCAATCCATTAACTTAAAATAGCTCCCATTGAATAATTGCTATAATCACACATGATTTTAAATGGAAGATCCCAATTTGGTAGCTAAATAATAGACATAGTTGTTAATAATGCGTTGAGTTTGTTAAAAGATTCCTTGCAATAAGAGAATTGGAATGTTTCTAAACTTGCTTAAATAGACAAATATAAGACCTTAGTAGTTATATATAATAATCTTATTGGACCTCCCTATTATAAGCCTAGTATGTGCCCAACCTATATTAATTAAAGCTCTGTTTTTTCACTAGACTTTAATCTATTAAACCAGATCTTTTTGTTGAGCTATCAATTTTATTTACAGTAAAATCATTAAAATCGTAATTAATTATTTTCAAAATAAAGAAAAATCACTAACACGAGACGGTCCTCAGTCTTCAATTATTTGTTTCCTACCCCCAGGATTGGATCTTTCTTGCCATGGAAGCTCCAACGAGGATCTTCAGTCGCCAATTTATGAGCAAATCCACTACAGCACCAAAAGTTTACCTCAAAAACAATTCCAAAAGCTATTCATCGTTAATCCCTCTTCACCACCACCAAGACCACATCGTTTTCAACACTCCTTTGGCTTTTTCTCGCGTTCATTCTTCGTTCTCGCCCATCTCTCGCTTGCCCGTTACTCCAAACCCAGACCCTTTTGGTTTCTTTCTCCCACTTTGTTCTTCACATCTCTCAAACCCGTCATTTCCAATTAACGAGTCGAGTTTCAGTTTCAAATCCCATCAAAGTGATAGTTTTCTGACTTGGCACCGAGCTTCGAAAAATATCTACAAAAGTAATGCGGGTTTTGTTGGTAAAGACTCGGCTGTGACCGTGGTTTTACTGGGTTGGCTTGGAGCAAAGCAACGGCATTTAAAGAAGTACGCGGAATGGTACAATTCTAGGGGAATTCACGCAATTACTTTTGTTATTGATGTTAAAGAGTTGCTTTGGTTTGATTTGGGGGAGAGAGTGGAGAAGCGAATCAATTCGTTGGCAGAAGAAATCATTTCCTGGGTTTCGAATAGAGAAGAAGATGGTAGAGAAATGTCCTTGCTTTTTCACGCATTTAGCAACACCGGTTGGTTTGTGTAAGTCCGTTAATTTTACTAGGTGATTAAGTTTTATTCTCCAATTGGTTTTAAATTTGAACCATAATTAAAATGGTTGTTTGTGGTTGTTTGCAGGTATGGTTACATCCTCGACACCCTGCAAGGTAGAGAAGGCCTAACAGAGAAGATTAGAGGATGTGTTATTGATTCAGGAGGAGGGGAGCCATTTAATCCCAAGGTTTGTTGATCTTTGTTTTCATGAAGTTTGCCGATTGTCAGACTATGTTTTGAACCCATTTTATTTTTTGTCAAATGTAGATGAATGTAGTTATAGTAGTCACGAGAGTTTCTGCAGCTATCATATTCTTGTGTTTGCTTTACGCAGAAAGTATTGGGTGATGTTTGTTGTTAGTTACTTTTGATTGATGATTTACTGATCTTCTTGTTCATTACATTTGGCTAGTAAAGGGACTGGTTAACTTTAGATTTGTCTCATCTATTTCTTTCTCATAACTCCAATAAATGGGACCTTGGGCTTGAATATCCCACTTTTGCTCTTCGTTATCATATGATGACTTGCAGTTGTGTCTTCTTGGTTAGCTTCAACATCTTCATTTATTTCACCATTTAAGGAGTTGAGTTCAACTTGTGTCTCTCTATTCGAGTGAGCTTGGCTATTGCTAAATGACACTGAGTTCATTGTGTCTGTAGTGGAGTGTTGAGGAATAATAGAATGCTGGACTCGTTCTTCTGATTGTACCAATGCTTGTTGATTAGGCAGTGAGAACAGAAACGTTGGCTCAACTTGTGTGATTGGTTCTTGTTTAGTGTTAAGAAAGCCATGCTTAAATGGAAAATTATTTTTATTGAATATGACATGCCAAGAGATATAGATTTTTCCAGTGGGTCTTAGACATTTATATCCCTCGTGAGAACCTCCATAACCAAGAAAAATGCACTTGGTGGTATGAAACTGAAGTTTCTGTTTGTTGAATGGCTTTAGGCATGGATAACAGGCACACCCGAAGGGCTTCAACGTTTGATAGTCGGGTGTCTTACAGAAGAGAGTGTAGAATGGTGAATGATCCTACAAAACAGTAGTGGGTAAGCGATTTATTAGATAGACAGCAGTATTGAATGCTTCCCACCAATAAACAAGAGGAATCTTAGCTTGTGCCAATAAAGTTAAGCCAAGTTCCACAATATGACGATCTTTTCTCTCAGCTCTTCCATTCTAGGCCGAGGTATACGGACATGTTATTCGAAATTCAATCATAGAATTTGAATTTGAAAGAGCTCTGAACTCTCCCCCTCCACCGCACTAAACCTTTTTTATTTTTTGGTGCAATTGGTTCGCAACCAAAATTTTGAAGTGAAGAAATATATGAGCCACTTCTCCCTTGCTTTTCAAGGGAAAAATCCAAGTATACCGACTAAAATCATCTAGGAAGTGAACATAATATATGTAGCAATTTATTGAGTTAATTGGAGAAGGACCCCACACATCTGTATGAATTAACTCAAGAGGATACTTGGCATGGGACTCAGATAATTTGAAAGGAAATAAATGCGACTTTCCATACTGACAGGCTTCGCAGAAAAAAGTTGGTTTGTCTCAACATTAAAATTGCGTGATTGCAAGATTTTATTTAAAGTTCTAGTGGATGGATGCCCAAGCTTTCTGTGCCATCGTTCCTTGTTAGAGATTAGGAATGTTGAACTTCAGTCTCCCTATTTTTGTGCCATGTTTGCTTTATATTTTAGCTAGTCAATTTTGTAGTGGCCATCTTGGAGTTTCCCTTGCAGCAACACTTCCCCTGTCTTGTTGTCCTTTACAAAGCTGACAAGCAAATGGATGAGAATATAGGAATTTTATTAATACTTAGCAATAGCCTCGTAGGAAATTCTACAAGCACCAAGCTATCAGCCAACAATGGCCCCTCAAGCTATCAGCTGAGACAGTACAAGAGTAAAAAGATGCCCTCCTCTGTACTACCCCATCCCTTACATAGTCCCCTCTCTTTCCTCTAACTAACTCTTGTCTAACCGTTAGCTGACTCACCATTCCCTGCCTTAGTGATTTTCCAAACCCATATTGACTTATTCTAGGAGAAAGAGGGAGAAGGGACCAAACATGGGCCACAAACCCATGTTGACATACTCTAGGAAAATTACTAAGGACCCATATTGCTATCAATTCCACCCCCTACAGAATCTGCCTTGTCCTTAAGGCAGAAGGAAGGGAACTGCTGTTGCAGTTTGACAGCAGCTGTCCAAAAGGCTTCTTCAATAGGTTTCCCCTTCTATAGCATAAGCCATTCGACAATTTGCTTCTGATTTTTTTTGATAGTTTGTTCAGCTAGGATTGTTTCAGGTGTGAGAGGTTCGGTGGAGTCAACCTCTAGGCCTGAAGGAAGAGCGGGCTCGGGCACATGGTTCCCAATCATCTTTTTCAGCTGTGAAATGTGAAACACCGGGTGAACTCTTGAAGTGTCCGGAAGAGCCAGCTTGTATGCCACAATCCCAACTTTAGCTAGCACTTGAAAAGGGCCATAAAAACGGGCTGAATGTTTAGGACAGTTTCGCCTAGCTATGGATGTTTGCCTGTGAGGTCTAAGCTGGACATGGACCCAATCTCCTACCTCCAATTGAACATCTCTTCATTTAACATCAGCTGTGGATTTCATAACTTGTTGAGCCCGAACAAGATGGAATTTAAGTTGTCTCAAAGCTTCATCCCTGTCAATCAATACACCATTTACAGCATCAATGAGGGACTCCCCAATGAGGAAGTGAGGAACTTTAGGAGGAGGTCAACCATACACCACCTCGAAAGGGGTTGTGGCGGTTGCGGAGTGGAAAGTGTTCTACCAAAATTCGGCCCAAGAGAGCCAATTATGCTACTGTTTTGGTTGTTCAGATACAAAACACCGGAGATAGGTTTCAAGACACCTATTGACCACCTCGGTTTGTCCATCCGTTTCCGGATGATAAGAAGTGCTCATGCGAAGAATCGTTCCTTGCATACTCCAAATCTCCCTCCAAAAGTTACTAACAAAAATCGGATCCCGATCACTTACAATCGACTTTGGGATGCCATGGAGTTTAACCACCTCCTTAACAAAACAATCAGCCACAGCCTTAGCGGTAAAAGGATGTTTGAGAGGGATAAAGTGTGCATACTTTGATAATCTATCCACAACTACCATAATGACCTCGAACCCTTGGCTTTTTGGCAAACCTGTTATAAAATCCATCGAGATATCCTCCCAAACTGAATTGGGAATAGGAAGAGGTTGAAGTAACCCAGCTAGAGCAAGAGTTTGATACTTGTGTCTTTGGCATACTTCACACTCCTTCACAAATTGCAAAATTTGCTTTCGCATTCCAGCCCAATACAAACATCCAACAAGAGTAGAATGAAACTCTTGCAAAAATTTTGGAATTAGGGAGGAGGTTTGAGGTAACACCAACCTGTTTCCTTTGAACAATAGCCCTCCTGACAAGTGGAAGTCTGCTTCTATTGTAGGGTGAGTTTTGAGTTTCTGCAGAATGTTGGACAGCCATGGATTGCCTTGGTATTCCTCTTGTAACTTAGCCGAATTGACCCAATTAGGAGATGAAACCAGATGGTGAAAATCTGGTGCCACTGGTGCACGTGATAAAGCATCTGCTGCCTTGTTGTCCGGTCTTGGCTTATAGAACACCTCAAATTGGAAGCCCATCAACTTGGACAACCAATGGTGTTGATTAGGGGTATTTAACCTCTGTTGTAGTAGATGCTTTAATGTTTTGTGGTCGGTATACACCTTAAATGATCTCCCCAAAAGATAATGCCTCCAATGTTGCATGGCTAGCACCAAAGTCATAATCTCTTTCTCATACACTGATTTAGACTTGGCAGTAGCTAATAGGGCCTTGCTAAAATAAGCAATAGGCCTATTTTCCTGCATAAGAATAGCCCCTAATCCAAAACTCGAAGCATCACACTCCACAACAAATTCCTTAGAGAAATATGGTAAAGTGAGGACCGGAAAAGAAACTAGACAATTCTTCAACTCTTCAAAGGCCCTTTGAGCTTCGGGGCCCCAAGAAAAATTATCTTTCTTGGTGAGTTCAGTGAGGGGCCGAGTGATCTTCCCATAATCCTTGATAAACTTCCAGTAACACCCAGTGAGACCAAGGAACCCTCTAACCCGTGTCATATTCTTTGGAACAGGCCAATCTTTAACACTCTAGATCTTGATAGGATCCATTGCAACTCCTTCAGTCGAAATAACATGCCCCAAATACTCAATGGATTGTTGCCCAAATAAGCACTTCTTCTGATTAGCAAAGAATTGATGTTTAATCAAGAGTTGTAAAGCTTGTTCCAAATGTTTGAGATGCTGCTGCCAACTTCTACTATAGATCAGGATGTCGTCAAAATAGACCAGCACACCTTTCCTTAGAAGTGGTCTAAAAATCGAGTTCATTGTAGATTGAAATGTGGATGGAGCATTCATAAGCTCACAAGGCATGACTAAGTATTCATAATGGCCTTCTTGAGTCCGAAAGGTAGTCTTATGAATATCCTCATTCTTGATTCAGATTTGGTGAAAATCGGACTTCAAATCAATCTTAAAAAAATACTTGGAACCGTGCAATTCATCAATAAGCTCATTGATAGTAGGAATTGGGAACTTATTCGGAATTGTTACCTTATTCGGAGCACGGTAATCTACACACATTCGCCACGAATGATCCTTCTTTTTAACTAGAATCACCGGGCTGGTGCTGTGTCGGATAGCTCCAATTGCAAGCAATTCCTTGACTTGTTACTCAATCTCATCCTTATGGTGATAAGCATACCTATAAGGACGAACGCTAACTGGATTGGTTCCACTAAACAGATTGATGGCATGATTGTGACTCCGTGAAGGAGGAAGTCCCGTCGGTTCTTGGAACACCAACTGACTTGCTTGCAAAACTAAGGTTAATTCTTGAATCTGGGCTAGAATTAAGGTGGTATTAGTCTCCGAAACAAGCACACCAACTTCACCTCTTTGCTGTTCATTCTGGGAATCCATCGCAATGGACTGAAGCATCCCTTGCAAGGCAGAAAGTTGTTGGGGCTGCTCACAGCCCTGTCCTCTCAATGTGACGACTTCCTTTCCCTGCTCAAATCCCCATTTCACTGTTTTTTACTTAAAATCTACTCTCACCTCTCCTAAGGTTTCCAGCCATTTTGCACCCAAAACCAAGTCTATTCCACCTAATTGAAGAATATACGCATCAAGCATTAGCTTCACATTCCCTACTAACACCACAAGGCCCCTACACCAACCCTGTGAAGAGCATTTAGTGCCATTTCCCAATTTCACCATAAACTTCGGTTGGAGTAACAGTCAATCCCAAAGTGGCCACCAAATCTTGCGAAAGATAGTTGTGACTTGCCCCACTATTGATGAGGAGCAATATTGGAACTCCAACCAATTTGCCCTCAATTTTGCGAGTCTTGGACTGAACTATCTCCCCATATTCAGCTACTTGACAAACGATCTCCCATGCCTCGCCCATGTCGGTTTCCTCACTGTCCCCAATACCAGAAGGTAGTCCCTCATTCTTCATCGTTTCCCTCCCAAATCATTAATCACAGATGCTTGTCGGGACAGACGTGGGTAGGACTGTAGTGCTGTCCACATTTGAAACACTGTCCCTTAGCTCTTCGATCCATTAATTCTTGGTAAGAGAGGTTTTTGGTCCCCTTTTGACGCCTCTCGACAGTCCTCTCCATGCCGGGTCGCCGATCAACTCCTCCATCCCGGTTGGCCCATTGGTTAGTGCCCCTACTGGTTTGCGCCTGGGGTCGAGCTATACTGGGTTGCATACTAACCCAGTTACGTCATCCCACAGTCGGGTTTGGAGGCCCGACTCGTGGAGCACCCACGGGTCTCCAGCCCACGGTCGACTTGGAGTGCGTCGAAGGAGTGAGTTTACGCTCCACTGCACGTGCCGCTGCTATTAGCCGATAACGGGAGGAAGGATCCAGCCCTAAAACCTCCAACCTTATATCCTCTCGTAATCCCCCCAGGAAGAGACCCATATACTGATCTTCGGGAAGAGGAGGAACCTGAGCCATCAACATTGCAAACGTTTCCATGTACTCATCCACAGTGCCTTGTTCCGTCAACGACTTCAGCTGGGAAAAAGGATTCCCATTGAAATGATCACCGTACCGGTCGAACAGAGCTCTTTTGAATGTCTCCCAATCCAGTTTAGGCTTCGACGCTAGGAGAACCTTAAACCAATGCCATGTCATACCTTCCATGCAAATCTGTGCTAGCTGAACTCGAAGCTCCGATGGGGTTCCCTGAATGGCGAACTACAATTCTGCGCGAGAGACCCATCCTATCGGGTCGTCACCTTGGAATGGAGGGAGCTTTACTCGCTTTGCTCGGAGCTGGTAATCTTTCGACGTCATAGAGGTGACGCCGCTGCCTACTGCAGTCTGCACCGACTTCCCACGTTCCACCGAACTCGACCTAGCCTCTAGTGTTTGGTGTGCAGCTTGACGTTGGAATCCCTCTCGCATTTCGGCGTGCATCGTCGCTAACGCCCTGGAGAGGTCGTCGACACCCTTATGTAAGTTGCCCAGTTGGACCGTATGGTCCAACAGCTTCGTCTCTACTGCGTTCATGCGAGCATCCATTGCTTCCCACTTCTGTGACGCCATTCTCAAATACACTGGGTCTCTCAATGAAAGCACCAATGATAAGCAAATGGATGAGAATATAGGAATTATATTAATACTTAGCAATAGCCTCGTTGGAAATTCTACAAGCACCAAGCTATTAGCCAACAATAGCCCCTCAAGCTATCAGCTGAGACAGTACAAGAGTAAAAAGATGCCTTCCTATGCTCTACCCCATCCTTACATAGTCCCCTCTCTCTCCTCTAGCTAACTCTTATCTAACCGTTAGCTGACTCACCATTCCCTGCCTTAGTGATTTTCCTAGAGTATGTCAACATGGGTTTGTGGCCCATGTTTGGTCCCTTCTCCCTCTTTCTCCTAGAATAAGTCAATATGGGTTTAGGACCCATATTGCTATCAAAAGCAAACAAAATCACCATATTCAATGAAAATATCATTTGCTGCTATTAAGTTAGATACACTTAAAAAGTTCTTAGCAATGTGAGGTACATGCAAAATCTCTATGAGTTTTACGGGTTGTTTTGATTGTATCACATTTGATCCTGTTAAGAAAAATGCCCTTTGAACGAATAGCGGTTGAATTTAATAGCCCGAAAAATAGTAACTAAAATAAATATAGACAAAATAAAATGGGACAGAACACAAAGATTTACGTGGTTCGGTCAATATAAACTACGTCCACGACCAGAGGGTGAGCAATTTTACTAATAAGTAGAGAATGTATACAAGTACAAAGGTTGGAACAAAGGGCTTTCAAAACTCATCAAATATACAGAAAATAATTGAAGAGAGAATGGGAGGATTTGTAGGAAGGAGTGGTATGTTTAAGTCTGCAACCATCCCTTCTATTTATAGCTGAAATCCCTAAGCATCTGTCCAAAATTTTTATAAACGGTGGCCATTATTGTTAACAAAATGGAAGAGGCCAAGGCAGAAAACGGTGGCCATAATTGTTGAATAAATGGAAGAGGCATGCAACCAATAGCCAGCCACTTTGGACCACCATTGTTGAATAAATGTAGGAGGCATGCAGCAACCAATAGCTAGCCATTTTGGACTTATTGGAGGGGCCAAGGCATGTGCATGCAATAAATCTCCATCTTGACTTGATTTGGAACAATTAGTATTCTGCTCCACCTTCTCCGACAATGCCCTAAAAGGGCTATATCACCAACTATAAACACCAATCAAGTCCAAGTACTGCTTGAACTTGTAAACTGGGAGAACTTTCGTAAACATGTCAATATGATTGTCCTTAGTGTTGATCTTCTGAATAAGGACCTTCTTCTCTCATAGAAATAAAAATTGTAATTATTGCAAGAAAAAGGGGCATATAAAGGCTGACTGTTATAAATTGAAATATAAGGAGAAAAATAAAGTTGAGCAGAATAACAGCAACACCGCCGAGGTTAGTGTAGTAGCAGATGAGAATGAGGGAATTATCTTTGTAGCCACAGAAGATAAACTTAGGTCTAACAAGGAGTGGATTTTAGATTCGGGTTGTTCTTACCACATGAGTCCCAACAGGGAGTGTTTTTTCACTTATGAGTTATTAAATGGTGTAATTGTTTTGATGGGTAGTAATGCTGCCTGTAAAGTTGTTGGTAAAGGTACAGTTCGGATCAAAATGTATGATGATATCATTAGAACACTCACTGACGTTAGACACGTTCCTGATTTGAAGAAAAATCTCATCTCTTTAGGCACTCTCGATTCTCAAAGGTGCAAGTTCTTAACTGAAGGTGGTGTTTTGAAAATTTCTAAAGGTGCTCTTGTATTGATGAAAGCTTGCAGGTCTAGCAGTTTGTATGTTTTGCAAGGATCTATAGTAGTAGGTGCTGCAGCAGTCTCTACTGATGGCGGCATTACCAAATTGTGGCACATGCGTTTGGGACACATGGGTGAGAAAGGTTTAACGTTGTTAAGCAAGAGAGGCCTATTTTGTGGCCAAAGTACTGGTAAGAAGGACTTTTGTGAGCATTGTATCTTTGGGAAGCAGAAACGAGTCAGTTTCAATTCTCCAGTTGTTCACAAAACTAAAGGTACTTTGGATTATATTCATTCTAATCTTTGGGGGCCCTCTCGTGTTCTATCTAAAGGTGATGCCTGGTATATGTTGACTTTTATTGATGATTATTGAAGGAAGGTTTTGGTGTATTTCTTGAAACATAAAAATGATGTGTTCTTAACCTTTAAGCAATGAAAAATTTTGATTGAAAAGCAAACAAGAAAACATGTTAAGCTGCTACGGACAGATAATGGTTTGGAATTTTTTGGAGGTGAATTCAATGAATTTTGCAAGAATGAAGGAATTATTCGGCATCACACTATCAGAATGACTCCACAACAAATTGGAGCCGCCGAGCGCATGAACCAGACTCTTTTGGAAAGGGCTCGGTGTAAGATCTCTAATGCAGGGTTGACACTTGATTTTTGGGCAGAAGCCATTGCAACAGCTGGCTATATTGTCAACCGCTCTCCTTGTGCTCCTCTTAATTTCAAGACTCCGGAGGAAGTTTGGTCAAGTACTCTTGCTGATTACGCTACTTTAAGAATATTTGGGTGTCCAACATATATGCATGTAAATGAGGAAAAGTTAGAGCCTAGGGCTAAGAAATGTATTTTCCTTGGTTATGCTTCAGGGGTGAAAAGATATCGTTTATGGTGTCCTCATCCCAAGTCACCTAAATTTGTAATTAGTAGGGATGTTATATTTGATGAGTCCTCTATGTTGTATCTTAGAAAAGAGTCTTGTAATCCTTGTAATTTAGAAAAAGAGGATAGTACACAGAAACAGGTGGAGTTAGAAATTGGTAGTTCAGGTCCTGCACAGACGTCTTCTACACATCAGACAGATCAAACTGATGAACTAGATCCTGATCATGTTCAAGATGAACTAGTAGAAGAACATTCTATAGCCAGAGACAGACCAAGACTAGAGATTCGACCACCACAGAGGTATGCAAATTTAGTTGCATATGCTTTATCAGTGGCACAGGAAACAGGTGGAGACAATGAACCTTCTACATATACGAAGGCAGTTTTAAATGTTGATGCTGATAAGTGGGTGGTGGCCATGAATGAAGAAATGGAATATTTGCACAAGAATGATATTTGGGTTCTGGTGAAGCCGCCAAAGGGTAAGAAAATTGTTGGCTGCAAATGGGTCTTTAAAAGAAAAGAAGATATTTCAGGTATTGAAAATGTAAGGTATAAGGCACGTTTAGTTGCAAAGGACTACAGCCAGGTACAAGGTGTTGATTTTAATGATCTTTTCTCACCAGTGGTAAAACATAGCTCTATTCGTGTATTACTTGCGTTGGCTGCCATGTTTGATTTGAAATTAAAACAATTTGACATCAAGAAACATTCCTACATTGCGAATTAGATGAGCAGATTTATATGAAACAACCTGAAGGTTTTGAAGTTGCAGGAAAGGAAGACAATGTGTGTTTGTTGAAGAAATCCTTATACGGATTGAAGCAGTCCCTAAGACAGTGGTATAAGAGGTTTGATTCATCTATATTGGGTCATGATTTCTCCAGGAGCATGTATGATAGTTGTGTTTACTTTCGAAAGTTAGATGATGGTTCATTGTTACGACCCCGAGTCTGGGATCAAGTCACCGGACGATTACCCGGAGATTCTTCTCCCAACAAAGGGTTTTTACCCTTGTTCTTCCTCCTGGATGTACCTATAATTGGTAATCCCACACAGCTCATTGAAGGGAGCTGTAACCTTGAAACTCGTTAAGAGAGAGAGTTTCAGATCTCGTAGTTTCTAATAAATTCTGCTTGTTCTTTTATTGCTTAATAACTCCCTATTTATAGGAAAATCTCCTTACAATCAAGAAGAATAATAGAACTAGAATTCCGAACTAAACAATGATTCAGAATCCTTAATAGACTCCCTATTGTCAACTAATAAGGAAGTAACAGAACATAATTGGAAATAACAAAAATTAGACCACCTAGGATTCCTTATTTCACACACGGCATCAGTATCTTAAGCAGTAGACTTTTCTGCGTCGTTCATATATTTGACCCACGAATGCATCCATAACATTACTCCCTTCCTCCATAAAAAGCTTGTCCTTAAGCTTGAAGTCCAGAAATAGCATGTAAGGATATTGCCGGAGTACTTTCTTCATTTGAGTCTCCTTCGTCTGTGTCTTCTAGTTCCAACCAAAATAGTTTCTTGCATTGATGTCCAACAACATACTGTTCATCACAATTATAGCACAATCCCTGAGCTCTATGAGTGGCCATCTCAACACTTGTTAATCTTTTAATAAATGGAGTTGAAGCTCTGCTGGAATTGGTTATTGCACTGCCAACAACAGTGTTCGATTTGTCATTATTAAGTTCCCCTTGAACTGAAGTTGATGGTAGGATTTACGCCTTTCTTCATGTTTTGGGTGAGCTATAATTTTCTTTCAAAGGCCCTGGCCAAATTCATGGCATGTAACAAGTTCGGTGAACTGTGCAATTCTACATCAATGCGGATATTCTCCTTTAATCCCGCCGTAAACATGTCGACTTGCTAATCAGCTCGTACTGAGCTTGCCCGTGCTAATAATGTTTGAAATTCTCGCTGGTACTCTTCTACGGAACTTGTTTGTTTGAGGTTAATTAACTCTCCTAAAGGGTTGCTCCTCAAGGGTGGACCAAAGCGAATGGTACAATTCTCGCTGAATGTCTTCCATGTCATGTTCGGCTCCTCTTGTTCAATTTGGTAAAACCATAATTGGGCTTCCCCAATCATGTGAAATGCTGCCAAACCAACCTTGTCTCCCTCAGCTGTTCTCTGATTAGCAAAGAATTTATCGCACCTATGGAGCCACACCAATGGGTCACTTGCTCCATCATAGGTGGGGAAATCTAACTTCGTATACCGCGGCACAAAGCCTCCTGTTCTTCCACCATTCATGCCTCCTTTACTGCTGCTGTTTCCTTCATCAATGTGAGGATTCTGGTTTTGGTTGGAGCCTGCATTGCTTCCGTCCCCAACGTCAACTCCTTTACCACGGCTGCTGACACGAATTAAAGTTTCAAGTTGCTGCGATAATTGTTGAAGTTGGGCCGCCATCCGTGCCTCTGCAGTGGCCCGCCTTGATTCTACTGCTGCTATTTTAGCATCAGTTTCAGATTGGTTTTCGCGCAGAAGATTACGTAACCGTTCCT
>JAOSBP010000204.1:20453810-20470814 GCA_027563825.1 Erythroxylum mucronatum
ACAAGCTGTTAGTATCGTTAGCAGATATATGGCCAATCCTGGCAAAGAACATTGGCAGGCGGTGAAATGGATTCTCAAATACTTAAAGGGTACTTCAAACTTTTGTTTGGAGTTTGATAGAACCAGCAACACTTTAGTTGGTTTTGTAGATTCAGATTATGCTGGTGATCTCGACAGACGTAGATCTCTGACAGGTTATGTATTTTACATTGGAGGTTGTACCGTTAGTTGGAAAGCTACTTTACAACATGTAGTGACTTTATCTACTACTGAAGTAGATTATATGGCAGTTACTAAGGCTATCAAAGAAGCATTATGGTTGAGAGGTTTATTTGGCGAGTTATACCTTCATCAAGAGGTTACTACTGTTTATTGTGACAGTCAAAGTGTTATTCATTTGACGAAAGACCAGATGTATCATGAGAAGACGAAGCATATTGATGTGAAGTATCATTTCATTCTAGATACTATTGCAAAGAAGAAGGTTCTTATTCAGAAGATCAACACTAAGGACAATCCTGTTGACATGTTTACTAAGGTTCTTCCAATTTACAAGTTCAAGCAGTGCTTGGACTTGATTGGCATTTATAGTTGGTGATATAGCCCTTTTAGGGCATTGTCGGAGAAGGTGGAGCAGATCACTAATTATTTGGGACCAAATCAAGGTGGAGATTTGTTGCATGCACATGCTTTGGCCCCTCCAATAACTCCAAAGTGGCTGGCTATTGGTTGCATACCTCTTCCATTTAGTCAACAATGGTGTTCCAAAGTGACTGGCTATTGGTTGCATGCCTCTTCCATTTATTCAACAATTATGGTTATCGTTTTCTGCCTTGGCCTCTTCCATTTTGTCAACAATAATGGCCATCGTTTAGAAAAATTTTGGACAGATGCTTGGGGATTTCAGCTATAAATAGAAGAGATGATTGTAGACTTAAACACACCACTCATTCCTACAAATCCTCTCATTCTCTCTTCAATTAGTTTCTATATATTTATGAGTTTTGAAAGTCTTTTGTTCCAGCCTTTGTACTTGTATACATTCTCCACATATTAGTAAAATTGCTTACCCTCCGGCCGTGGACGTAGGTCATATTGACCAAACCACGTAAATCTTTGTATTCTGTCCCATTTTATTTTGTCTATCTTTATTTTAGTTACTATTTTTCGGGCTATTAAATTCAACCAGTATCCGATCAAATGGCATTTTTCTTAGCAGATCCAATACATTTAATTGGAAGATGTCTTTCATTTTCAACAACTAGACTTTCCTTACCATCATATTCTATTGCATTTTGTAGCTGGCTTGGATCATTGGTAACATGATGGTTGGCACCGCTATCAACATACCAATTTTGATCTTTAACATTGAATGGTGATGCTACAAATGCTGAGAAGTCTTGCTTGAATTCAGAGGGTGACGTTCCCATGTAGGATTGATCAAAATGATAAAAGCAATTGATTGCAATGTGTCCTACCTTACCACATAGTTGACAAACTGGCTTATTAAATCGACCCCCTCGACCGCGACCTCTTCTGCCGCCATGAGATGACTTCGGTGAGGAGCCTCTCCACCCTCCACGGTCTTGGTTAGTAAGAAATGGTCGTGAATCTGATTTTTGAGCAACATTGGCAGTGGGGGACCCAATCTGCAGGCTATTGAGTGCGTTAACCTGCTCAAGACGACTCTCAAAAGTAAGCCAAGAAGCCTACAAGTCAATCCATGTTAGATCTGGTTTTCAGTTAATTGAACTACAATAGCATTGTAGTCGGAATCCATCATGCTAAAACTTGAGTACACAAATCAGATGTGGAAACAGAGTTTTCAGCCAGTGCCAAGTTATCCGGGGTGGATTTCATTTTTGTTAGATATTCATCCATTTTCATGGATCCTTTCCGAGTTTGTTGGAATTCGCCTTTGAGCATAGTGACTCGCAAGCGTGTATGTGCACCAAGCAAGTACTTAGTATTGCTCCAGAGCTCACGAGATGTCTGGCAGTGAAGAAACTAAGCTGCTATATTTGTCGTCATAGAGTTATATAGCCAGCCAAGCAAAAGTTGGTCGGTGGTGATCCATTCCTCAAATTCTGGGTTAACCTTTCCTGCATCATTAGGAAGATGTTGAGCTGGGCATGCTCTGGTGCCATTGATGTAGCCTTCTAGTTTATTGCCACAGATCGTTGGTAGGATCATTGATTTCCATAGCAGATAGTTGCTTCTATCCAACTTGATAGAGCACTGGTTGAGTCCACTAATGAGTGGTACTGGCTTATGAGGATTAATGCTAATGGGGAGTGCCATGGCGTGAGATGGAGTGGCTCTGATACCAAGATAAAAAATAAAGGCAAAAGGTATATTAAATGAATGCAGAAGGCTTTGCTCCTTTCATTATTACACCACTGTATATAAGGATAAGTTGGTTACAGTAAAATCAGGATCTGTTGACACGCATATAACAACCTATTATACTATGTTATAATCTAACAAGTTAGTTACTGTACATATTATAACATACATATTTGCTTACTATGGTAGCATGCATGCATAACGTTCATCAGAATAGCGCATCACCCATTCTCATCTTCATTATTCTACTCAACTCTTTCTTGGTTTGCATATTTGATTCCTATCTTGTGCTTTGCCTTCTCTTTTTTGGGTCTAAATTTATCATCCTGGTCAGAAAAGCACCTTCTTATTGGATTTCAAAATAATCATGTGAGGTCTGATGATGGTTCAGAATTTTGCTTGGTTCTGAAATTTAGGACTTGTTTATTTGGTTGTAGTCAGCAATTTTTGGCCTCTTTTAGTACCAAAACTTGTGTTCACATTTATCACCTTGTGATTCTTGTGGAAGCCGGAATGTAAATTAACTTGAACGAAACACACATTTTTGCCTGCTGTAACATGGACTTGAATTGGTTCTGGAAATAATTGTGACAAGATGTTGAAAGTAAAGGCATGCTTGGCCATCGGGGATTCAGACATTCAGATCATGTTGACTGTTTATTCCCCAACAGATTTCATATGAAACTGATTCTCTGAAGATGAGATCTAGCTCTTTGAGGATGATGATTTGTTATTTCACGGAATGATTTTCTAATGCTATGTTGTTAATTTTATTGTGAGAGCTCTTCTGACGAAGATTTGGTGCATTTTTATGTATAACATTGATTCCATTCAGATCATCTTTGAGGTCACATAATTCCATGATGGTAATAAGTAAATCTAGTAATTTTCTTTTCCACTGCCAGGTTTGGGCTGCAGGATTTTCTACTGCTCTGCTTAAGAAGCGCAACACTGAACTGAACCCAACGGTTCAAGGCAAAGAAACAAATAAATTGGAAAATCAAGGGCAAGACAAGGAATCTCAAGTAATTGAAACCATGTTGCTGTCAATGTTAGAGAAACTGTTCTCTGTAATTCTCAAGTTGCCTGCTGTGGATCGGTAGTTACCGTCTGCCCTTGTTCTTGACACTTTGCTAAGCTACTTAGTTCTTTCATTCATATCCACCTTTTTCAAATTCCTAGTTAAAGCTAAACTACCATGACGTTGACATGTCTCAGCTTATAGAAATTTTTGTTTAATCGGTAACAATTCCTTCCTCATTAATAATTTCAGGAAGCTAAAGAAGATTGTTGGCATCCTGTCAAAGAACCAGCCTTCTTGTCCTCAGCTTTACCTATATAGCTCCAGTGATAAGGTCGTACCATCTCACTCAATTGAATCCCTGATTGAGGATCAGAAGCGGGTAGGCAAAAGGGTTCTAACTCATAATTTCGTTTCATCTCCCCACGTTGACCATTACCGAACTTTTCCAGACACATATTCATCAGTGCTTCATAATTTCTTGAAGGAGTGTTTTGCAGCAGTTAGGCAGACATGAATCATGAAATCTCATTCTGCTCCCGTTTGACATCCATTTAAGATCTTCAACAGCTGCCGGTTGGGCTTCTGGAAGCCTTTTTATCAACCAAATCCACAATAAGGCTGTATCTCGTGATCTTATGACTGATTAATGGAATTCAGTTTTCTGATTCTTCTTAAACCCTCAGAATTCCATTTTCTTTCTCTTTCCATAGTAAATGGAAACAAGGGATCTTGTTCATCTACTGTCAATTTGGCTTTCCAATGTAGAACCAGTGAACCAATAATAAGCGGTGTAAGATCCTAATTTGATAAGAAAACGTACGGTTGATGTCGAATGTGTTAAAAACAGAAAAGACAAGGACTTAAATTGGAAAACGGTAATGTAAGAGAAAAACATGACCAGACCAACAACAATCCGCCCAACCATCCAAAACCAGTGATATGAGAGCATGTTCACAGGTTCGTTGTACCTCGCCGAAAATTTGCCCTTTTCTTGTACAAGTTTGTGAGAAACAATTGCGGCTGTCAGCGTTTGTGTCCGACACCACGCGTCTCTTGCTCAATTGCACTTCAAACACCCCGTCCCTCTTTGTTCCTTTCGCCTTCTCTCACTGACTTTGCAGTTTTAGTTAGTAATTAGCGCCTAATTAAACTTTATCAGATGGCAACATTGGAGGAATCGGCTGTTAATGTGAAGATATCGCGGCCGAATACTTATGAAGCGGTGGTTCTCGGCGGCACCTTTGACCGTTTACACGAGGGTCATCGTCTTTTCCTCAAGGTGCGGCACTTCCTCCTAAATTTCTCGATTTGTTGTTAAGTTCGTGGAGAAAAAGATGAGGTCCTTTTATGATAGTTTGTATTGCAGGCGTCGGCAGAGCTAGCTAGAGAACGGATTGTGATTGGAGTCTGTGACGGTCCTATGTTGACTAAGAAGCAGGTAATCAAGTTTTGTAATTTCCTACTTCAGTTGTCTTGTGACGATAAAGATGATATCTTCATTGTACCCTTTGCTTCTTATTGTTAGTGTTTTGGCCTCTTTAATCGAGAACATCGACGGATTGGGATTCAACTGTATTGGAAAGTCTTTAAATTGTATGCGTGTTGTGAGGCTGCAGCTGTTAATTTCAGTTTAATGGGGTTGGGGCGAATAGTTGATTCTAATATTTTCTTCCTAAAGCCTGAGTTTCTTGGTCAGATTTCTCCATTATCACATTAAGTGCAGATGTTGAAAAACCCGATGATCAAGGAGATGTGTCTTTGATCGTTAGAACATGTCTACGGTTCTTTTCTGAAGTAGAATAGTACAAATTTCTGCTGAGATCTTATGATATTAATTCACACATCTTTGAACTCATAGCTTTTTTGTTTTTATCATTTTTAATCATGGTGTATAGGCTCATATACTCTTGAGCCTTTGTTTTTGCTTTTGCAGTATGCTGACTTGATACAGCCCATTGATGAAAGAATGCGAAATGTTGAAAATTACATCAAGGTCTGTGTTCTTACATACTATGTTTTTGAAGTTGCAATGGATCATGATAAACAGGAAACTGGTTTTCGTTATGTAAAGATGTAAGGGTTGCATAGACTGTTCAATCTTTTATCATTGATACAGTGGCTTTGAGGTGATTGACTTTTTCTTCGCCATGAGCTCTATGGCTTCTGCTTCAACCTCATGGCTTTCTTCCTTTATTCTTGAATAGAACCTGTAATTTTAGTGGAGAAAAAAATGAAACTGAAACTGCCTTTTCTTTTTTTAATCTTTTTTCTGGTTTATTGTTGATGCCAAACTTGAACCACCATGATGAATAACAAGTTTGCTAAATGTATGATGTGAACCATCAGCCACGCATCTGGAGACTACTGTTTGTTTCCTCCGATGTTGTTCTCTGCACAAAATCTTCTTCCCCTTTAAATGGTCCTTGCATGATCATTTTTTATCTTTTCAACATTTTATGCAGTCTATTAAGCCAGAGATTGTAGTGCAAGTTGAGCCTATCACAGACCCTTATGGACCTTCAATTGTTGATGAGAATTTGGAAGCTATAGTCGTTAGGTAAGTCATTCTTAAGTATGCTTGCAGAGTTTCTTTAGTCCAAGGTACAGCCTCTGATCTCTTACTTTATATTCAGATGAGTAACTTCCGTAGTTACAACATGGGTCTTGTGATTAAACTTCCTATGGCTCAACATTTTTGTGTTACTTAACAAAATAAACGTTTGCTCTTTCTCTAGCCATTTATGTTTTGGTGTTTGTTATGTGAATTGGACAATTTCTGTCTATTTGTGGCTAATTGATGCAAAACACCTTCATGTTTATAAAAGGAACAAAATAGGGCAAATCACTCAACTATAAGGCTTAATTGGTGGGATAAAGGGTGGGAGTTGGTATGATACTGTTTATATAAACAGTGACAACATGTACAATTTTGTCATATTTCTCAAATTTTATTTATGCCGACTTTTCCTTATTAGATAGAACTTCAAATCTCTTTACTACAATGAGAGTTTCATGGATCTTGTATATATGTAATCAACCTTTCGATGAAAGCAAGGCTGATCTATGTACAAGTTCTTATTTTTCATATCATGCATGTGCATTCTTCTACAAGTGATTCTTAAATCATAAGATTGATAACTAGTTTTGTAATCTTAAGAGAGATTCTTAAGATTATCCATTGTTCTGTTTGGTTCACTAAATTTCCATACAATTCTAATATGAATTTCCAGCAATCTTAACCTAAACATTTAACAACTTATACTGAAATTTCAGTCCTAAAATTTGAACCCCATCAAACCTAAAAATATTCAGCAGCCCAAATTTTTCATTTTGCGCGAGTTTTATTTAGTTTACATATTTCCTATTCGTCCTACATCACTAATTAACTCATGTCTTCTAGGCTCTTAATATCCTCTACGCTTGCCATTGTTTTTGACTTATAATAAGTTGTGTGGCAGTAAGGAGACGGTACCAGGTGGGTTGTCTGTAAATAAGAAGAGAGCTGAAAGGGGTCTTTCACAACTCAAGGTTTGAACCCTTTCTTTCTGTGCATATGTGATGTATGCTTTTATCTCCGCTATGATGATTTACTATTTGTGCGTTTATTAAAAGGCTCTTATTTTATGATTGTTTGGTAGATTGAAGTTGTGGACCTAGTTTCTGAAGAATCTAGTGGAGATAAAATAAGTTCTACAACTTTACGAAAGCTTGAAGCTGAGAAGATCAAAAGAGAAGAAACTAGTGTAGGTGGAAACCTGAACCTCGATTGTCCAAGATAAGCAAACACTACCGGTTTTAACAAATACTGGAACTGAGAAGATCAGCAACAACATCTCTCAGTGGGAGACTCACCATGGAATTGTAAAGCGGCTTACCAATGATGCTTTTGTATCTGTTACATGCTATGGTTTTCATAGCTTCTCTTTCATTCATTGCAGTGCACGATGCTTTTACATTTCTACAAGTTTTCTTTGTCTTCAACTAAATTGCCCTATTGGTGTTCTTGTTCCAACCCAAAATATGTTATACATGTTCATGGAAATGGAATTGTTTTGCATTTCTTTCATGATTCCTTTTAACCTCTTAATCGAAATACGAAAAGAAAAAGGATAACTCACCACTGGCTCTGCTAGCCATGCACTAAGGTTTAGTTGCATAATTGTGCTTTTTCCTTTTGTTATGAGGAACTAGCCAGGGGCCTAGGTGAGTCGAGTAAAACGAGGACTTGTTTCCAAATTTGCCCCCAGAGCATTGAACGACGGCGTTTAGGCTGTGACTCTGACGTGAATTCATGTCAAGTAGAGCACGTTATCTGCAGGATCAAAATTTCCGGAGATGCACCACCCCACCATCGAGGAGATTCTTACGTAACGGCTATTATTTATGTAACTGAATTTTGAAAAATCTTGAATTTCAAATAACGTGAAGTCGTTAACGGACTTCAACTGCTACAATAATTCTCTACTTATTCCGAAGACAGAGTGAAAGAGAGAGGGTTAAAGGCTATCTAACGTACAGTTTCTCTTTCAGAATCGAAAGCACTTTGCGTACTCCAAGGTTGTCAGATAGAAAATGTTTCTTGCAGTCTTTTTTGGAACAATATTTCTAATAATATAGGCTATCCAACTTCAAGAAGAACATATTTTTTCATGTTTTTCCTTTATTATGTAGTGTTGTTGACTTGAATGGTTACTTCTATTCCTCGACCACTTTCTTTGGTTGAGTATTTCATGCAGATTTCCAGAAGGGGAAACTTTTGACAGCCTAAAGAGTCTTTGAGTAGTAGATAAAAACCTTGAATCTGTTTTCTGGGTATTCGTTCCTTTTCTTTTACCGTTTCAATGGTTTTTCAAGATTATTGCTTTGCCTTTGGTTGATATAAAAAACTTCAGTTTCTTTTAGGTGGTCGTCATTGTTTCTTTTCTGACAGGTATTGAACAACTGATTTCCAAGATGAACGATCTAATGACACAATCGTTCTTAAGTTATGTGGAACTGAAGAAGAAAGCAGCAAAGGACATTGAATTGGAACTAGACGTAGAATCGGGCCAACTCAATCCCAAAAATGATCCAAACCTCACACAGTTCTTCCAAGAAGTCAATGGGATCATGATTGAAATGGAAGAGATCACCAATCTCTTGTTTAATCTTCAAACGCTAAATGAAGAGACGAAGTCAATTCATAGTGCCAAAGTACTACGGGGGTTGAGAGACCAAATAGAATCTGATATAATTGCAGTCCTCAGTAAGGCAAATATCGTCAAGAAAAGGCTCGAATCACTTGATCGTTCCAATGTCTCCAATCGGAGAATCTCAGAGCTGTACAGGGAAGGGAGTCATATTGACAGAACGAGATCATCGGTAACAAGTGGCTTGAAAGTTAAACTTAGAGTGTTGATGAGTGAATTTCAGGTTTTGAGAGAAAAGATTCTGGCTGATTTTAGAAACGATCTGAAGAGAAGGTACTATATTGTGACAGGAGAGGAACCAAGCGAGGAAGTGATCGAAAAGATGATTTCTGGAGGTGGGTCAATTCAGACTTTGGCAGGAAAAGTGGAGGTGGATTTAGAAAGCAAAGAGAGGCATGAGGCTGTGATGGACATACAAAGAAGCTTGCAAAAACTGCACCAGGTGTTCCTTGACATGGCTGCTCTTGTGGAAACACAAGGGGAGAAGATTGATGATATTGAAGATCATGTAGTCAATGCTGGCAACTTCACCTCTTGTGGAACTAACAATCTTCACTCTGCCAACCAGATGAAGAAGAGGAGGGCATGGGTTTACTCGGTTTGTGCTGTCATTTTGATCATACTATTGGTTTGCATCATTTCAATGTTCATTTCTGGATGATCTCATCAAGTGAACAACTTTTTGAGGGGCCCTTAAATGTGAATTTGTCCAGATGATTTTCTTCTTTTCTTTTCCTTTCCGACTTCAGGAACTTCAGTCTTCTTTGCTTTTATGGCTGTCAGTTAGTAATATTTGGGTTTGTGACTTTGCTCATTATTTTTCTGTATGGACAGTTGTTTTTTTCCCCTCATTTGCAATAAGATTTCTTTCCAGTGTTTCATCTATGACTTAATGCAGTGAGCATTGAGCCATTCTGCTGGGAAAAAAAAACGTTTCATCTAATATTTCTCGAATAGTCCTTTCCTTCAGGGCAATATTTATCTTTTTTGAGTTAACCATATCTCCAGTCATTTAGTCATCCTGTACAGAAATTTTTGACGTGAATTGAAAATTCTTCTTATTTAAGACAATCTTGGGACATAAAGCTACCTGAGTGATTCTTCACAAGTTGATAGCGACAACATACGTAAAAAGGAAAATTACTTACAAAGATTCTCTAGCTGGACGTTTCCAATTTGTTGCAGGCATTCAAAGAAGAAATCATCAACTTGTTAAAAGCAACACCCTGTATCAAATTTCCTAAAAGTCAAGATTACTTAAATTCTATAAATGTTTAACACATAAATCATGAAAAATGATATTAATTTGTATTTTATTTCAAAGCTCGATCATTTTCTTGTTGTACCCCTCAAACTTCTTCTAAAATCGACTCATCTTAACCACTATAGCCGCATAAGTATCTAGCTTCTAACGGTACAGAATAAGTTAAGAGAACTCTACAACTATTATAGAAAAGGTTAGGCAAAGACTGCAAACTCCTTCAAAACTTAAGCTTATTTATAATAGATTTTGAATATTTTAGTAATTTAAATAAAATTAAAATATAAATAGGCTTAAGCTTTCTAATTTTAATTAAACTTTAATTAGAATTACAACTAATTATAAATTAATGCCAATTGTGACCAATTAAGATCCAGTATCTCATATGGGTTCATATTTATTAAATATCTCATATTTAATCATAAAGTTTCTAAAACTTTACAATCAAATCCAACTTAATTAAAATAAATTTTCTCTCTTCAACTTGTTCTAAGTGTGTGACCTATTAAGTTCTTAAGTATGTTGGCAATTGATATAAATTATAACCCTAAATCATATTTAGGATTAGATAAATTAAAATCTGTTAATTTATTGTTAGTTCTCTAATTAACCAATTTATGTCTATAGTTTAAGATTGACGTCTAGCAATACATTATGATCACACAAATATTTAGGAATATCAAAATAGTTATGACTAACATTTTTAATGTAATTTTTTCTTATAATTCAATCATTTCATTATACAATATTTTGATTAGACATAGAGCATAGTATTATCGTCTACTATGTTTGAGCCCAACCACATTAGTGCTTTACCATTAGTGATTGATTTAATTATTGACATTTGAAACTATTTTCAAAGTGTCATTCTACCTTAGCCAAGAATTTCCAGAATTAACACTAATCGAGAACAATAGAATATTCTCCCCAATCACTTTAGGGAATATGCCATAAGTAATATCAAAATATAACACTCCCCGTATGAGATATATTTGGAGATCTCAAGTCAAATAATCACTTATATGATCATCTCAATGAGAATTTTCATAGACATAAAAGTAATTTTTCTAATAAAATTATCATATGTGGTCATTTTAGTTAATTTGTTCTCTAACAAATACTCACATGTTTGTTTAAGTATCTCCATACTTTAGTCTATTAGATCGACTACTTTTTTCATAAGGAAAAAAATATAACGTATGCTAGTCTTTCAAAGCTCAATTAATGTCCTGTCTTAATAGAATAATGACTAGAAACAATTTAGAAATAATACATAAATACAGTAGGAATCTCATAATGATAATCTCATCATAAATTCATTTGCAATCATATTTATCCCCATGGACTTTATCATATATATTTTAATATGTATAAGGTAAATAATGTCTTTAAATAATTATGTTACAAAATTAAAACAATCGATTGGTTGTTGGGTATAAACTAACAATCTTCCACTTATACTAAGTCAATCGTTTAATTATTCTATACCATATCTCCATTAGGAAAGTGGTTTAGTGAGAGAATTCTACAAGATTCTCTATAGGTTGCACTTGCTTAACTCTTACAATTTTCATCTTAATTATTATTATATTAAAAAATTGTCTATATATATAATTGGATCTTTGATGAGACCTTAACTCCTTTCGCATGCCCAATGGTTCTCATGTTCTACAGTACATTACTGCATTACAATGCAAGGAACTATATCAAATTCATTAAAGAATTTATTGATCTAATTAGTCATTTAAACTAAATGAAAAAGATATTATGGCTTAATTAGCAACCATTGCCAAATTAGAACCTTTCCAATCTCAAAATAATACTATTCTAAAAAAATATAACAATTAAAATTACTTTTAAGGTTAATATCCATATAACCCTGAACTCAAATATTAACTTATACATAGAATAATGGATATCATTAATACTTCATAAATATCAGATTTCTCATATACTAGGTACTTTTAGTACAATTTCTTTGTTCTTGGACTTAGAATAGATAACCAACTCCCAATCTATCTATATAGAACAAATCATCATAATTACGTTTTTACATTTTCGTTTCCAGTATGAATTGTTCTTGGACAATTATATTTTCAACAATTACAAAATGTGAATTATTGTTCTTTCTATGAGCAATAAGTCTTTACATACTCTAACTAAAGATGACAACTATACTTATACTAACCTTCTTGTAGATATGATAAATTCACAATCATCTCTAAGACAAACTCTTTGAATTCATCATGAAAATGAATCTTTCAATGACTCGTAGCCTTTCAACTATACATCAAATTTATCAATAAAAGCACTATTTTCAATTGGATGTATTGTCATAAGATTTGAACTTTTCAAACTTCATCTTATTCTCACCACTTATTATGAGACCCATTCTCCTGTAAGTTTTTATTGAAACAAACAATTTATTTAATGGATCTATAAGATTATATCCATCCTTTTTAGATCAATTATAAACTTTTATTATCTAATTTAGTTCTAAATTTATTAGATAATACATGATTTAACTAAGCATTACATCCCAAAATCATTAACTTTAACACTTTCCAAGTCTTAATGTTCCATTTCTAATATGAAATCTTACTAATTAATCTAATTGGAATTATCGAAGGTAAGTTGTTATACTAGGCTTAGCTATAAATATTATTTTTTCCTCCTTATATAAATTCATACTCTTTTGGGATTTTATTTTGAAGGTATTCGCTAAAGAATCTCATTTCCTATAAATAACCAAAATTTTAAAACACACCATAACAATCTCATCTCAGTACTTCAGCATTCTCAATACTTAAATTTAAACACTTTGAACTGCTCAAATTTTTAAATCATTATTTTATTTGATAAATATGACTATATCACACAAAGGCGTAAGTAATCTAATGAAATACATAAATTGTTCTTATAACTAACGCATAATATGTATAAGATTTAACAATTAAATACCATCATCATTCTTTCACCAAAGATTGATTTGGTTTTCCTTAACTCAACAAGTTTCGTAAGTTTCATATGATTCATAATCAAAAACATACATATATCCTTGTAAGTAACTTTATAATTCTCATTATGTTGATTTAACCAACATGGTATAAAAGGATAGTGTCTATTACCCAACTTTCTATTCTTACCACTTATGTTAAGCATAGGTCCCCTTTTGATCCAATATATACAAATTATTTATATAAACTTAGATCTACTACTTTTACTCAAAAATGTATTTCTTATCATGCCTTGAATGTTATTAATAATATTAAATATAAATTCATTATCAAATACTCAAAAACATGAAATAGAACTGTATATGATCTCTATCATATTTCGTATTGGCAAGAAAAAATCATGTAATTTTTTTTAATGACGACTATTATCATACTATAGCAAAACCTTTAATTAATGTCTAGGTTTATGCTTTTAGTAGGCTAAATAGAGTGGAACAATTCCATCAAGATACTTTACCTTTCAGCTTAACTCTATGAAACATTTTGCATATTGCTATCATAATGTTGATATACATCTCACATGTTATCATTAAAGTTTATAAGACATTAGTCAACTCAAAATGTCCATAAATTTTATCATCTATAAGACATTAACATGTCTCTAAAATTTGTCACCAAATCCTCAATAAGGATTATTAACAAAATTACATAATGGACATACAACTCTTCTATTGAATTATGAGAACTCTTCTAAAACTTAACCTATGTCCAAGCAATTTGGTTCACTAGTTTAGTATCAACTATTCTAAATATGATAAATTCCACTCAAAACAAAATATAAATGTAAGAAAAGCAAGTATTGGTTGTATGTTGTGACTACTAAATAAGATCAGGAGTTTAATTATACTTGGTTACTTCAAAGATTTTACTCAAAATAATAGCCTTCATTATTATTCAGAAAAATTTCTCTAATCTCTTCAGCGGGCTAGGATCCCATTCAAATTTAGTGACCTTGAGTCACTCAACAAATCAAATAAACTTAAATTAGGTATTTAATAATTTTATCAATCATATCTCATGTAACTCTTAGATCCTTTAGGTAACAACTTTTGCTAATACATATCATATATGTTATTCCTAACCTTGCCTTTAAATTGATATGATCATGAGTCATTCATCCTAATCATATAAATTTAGTTAAATAGGACCTATTAATTTAAGATAAAACATATTTAGATTTAATGGGCCTTGAGTCACACAACAAGCCTTACAATAAATAGAATTATGGTTTTATTCTTAAATAATACAAGACAACAATCACGTTCTCAATGTGTACTTAATATTTTAACGAGGGATTTAATTTTCTTCATTTCATCAAACACAAAATTATATATAATAATATTTCTAATTTTTTAGATAGTTAAATTAGGTTAAACCAATTGATTCCTAATCAAATTCCTACTCTAAATAGAAATATAATTTAATTTAAAAACAATTTTCAAATTAATTGGAAACTATTTTCCATTTTCTTGACTTCTTTAACATAATTTAATTGAAAACAACTTTCAATAAATTATGCTTCTTACTCATTACAATTTTAAGAAACTCCTTTTTTCAAAATTTAACAAGTAATACAATCTAAATCAATTAGAAAACTATTTTTAATATAATTAAAAATTACTTTTGCTTAATTAGAAAATTATTTTCTAATATTAAAAAGGAAACTACTTCCAAAATTAAACAAAACACTTTTAAATTTAATTAGGAAAGTCCTTTATATTATTTATTTAGATGATGATTTCTTAATAGAAAATCTTTCTTTAATAAATAAGAAAACTATTTTTCAAAATTAATAAAGAATGCTCAATTTCACAATTAATAAATGAAATATTTTTCAAATTTAATCAAGTTTCCTAATCAATATACTTATTATTCATAAATAAAGAAACTATTTCTAAAAATAAATAGAATAATAATTCTCTAAATAAATAAAATAATAATTTTTTTCTATTTCAATCAAATTGAAATAAATTACTTAAATTACAAAATATCTTTCTTAATTAATTAAGAAAATGATTTTATTAATTTTAAGAAGTCTAATTAATTAATTTCAATTTAATTGAAATATAATTAATTTAATTTTAAAATAAATTTGCTAAAATTCAAATAATAATCAATTTAATTCTAATCTTAATCATATTAAGAAAAATAATTAATTTAATTTTAAAATTAAGATCTCATCTTAATTAATATAATCTCATTATATTAATTCAGATAAGATCTTAATTTTAAAATTAAAATAATTATTTTATCTAACATAATCTTCTTATGAAAGATAGCCCTTTTACATATTTGATTGATTCTAATTAGTAATTTGTAACTAATATAATTTAATAATTCATCTTGTTGGAAAATTAAATTAAATTCCAAAATGTTCTTAACTAAATTAACCCTTTGAAAACAATATTCAAACACTTAGAAATAACACTTTTCCAATTTTATAAGCATTGAAATAAATTTATTCTCAATTAAACCAATTTGATTTAAAATTAAAACTTTTAAAAATAAAACAAATGGGGACTGCTTGGCGTGTGTTAAGAGTTTTTCTGTGAAGCGCATACAACTAGATTCTTGTCCCCTTGTGGGGTGCCCGCCAGGTTTCAAGACACAGTTTCTGTTATTGCCGCCCTTTAGGAGTCGTCATCTGGGTTCCATCCACCCCCTCTAGCTATGTCTGTTCATTTTGCCTTTGCCTGGGTTTGTTGCTTCATTGCCATTGCCTCACCGTCTCACTCTCCTTCACTGGCGGCGATGTTGATTTTCCAACATAACCCATAAACTTATTTCGACATATTTTAAAAACTTATCTGAGGGAACATGCTCAATATATTTTCTAGAAACCACAAAAGCAACACAAATCTAGAAATAGCTGACACACTTATTCCAGAAACATGCAAGTTTTCCCAAAACCAAATATTTCAAATCTAAATCCAATAAGAAGTGGGAGCATGCAATGTGTTTTTCTAAAACTGAATGGGAATATGCATAAATTTTAATTTTATAAACAATGAAAGCAAATATCCAGATTTCCAGTCATAGAAAATTCATATAAAGAGGATTCATAATCAATAATAAAGCATGTGAGGGAGGCGTTTTTTTTTTCAGAAAACCTAAACAAATTTTAATTTTCAAAAATTAAAAATTAAACAATATTTTAAGCCTTAATTTTATCAAATCAATAACAATTAAGCAATTTTAATCAAATTAAAGTCAACTCTGATACTATCATTAAAAAATTGGGGCGGGATTCAATCCTGTGTGCAACAGAATAATTGCAAAACCTTTTTAATTTCCTGAAAGCCAAAATCACTTACATTTTATAAAATGATTAACACATAAATCATAATAAAGAATAAATCTTAATTCGATTCATATTCTGAAACTTGATTGTATTCTTGTTATATCCATCAATCTGTTTTTGAAATTAGCTTATCTCGATCACCACAACCACATATGTATCTAACCTCTAATGATATTCACATAACTGGTTGAGAGGCCTTTGCAACTATTGTGGAGAGGGTTAGGCAATGAGTGCTAGCTTCCTTAGGTTGCGTTTGGTTAGACGTAAGGTTTTTAACATAATGGAATGAAATGTAAATGGATGTAATATTAGAAAATTATTGTTTAGGAGAGATGGAATGGTTCATAGTATCATATAGTTGTTGTTTGACAGAAGGGTTTATAATATAATATAGTGAAAAGTTGTATATCATTTTACATTACATCCTAAACCTCCCAAATCAAAAGTTTCTCATTTTACTGTTTAGGATAGAATGAGATATAATATGAAACTCTCTTCTTCTATCCCATTCCATTTCATTCCAATATAAACCCTCCTCTCAAACGATGGAATAATATTACATTCCATTCCTTTCTATTAATAAACCTTAATTAATGGAACGGAATGAAATGGAATAAAACAGAACGGAACGGTTTATAATAGAATGGAATGTAATATAGTAAAAAATTGTTTGGGAGATATGGAAGGGTTCATAATGTAATGTAATAAAATGTTGTTTTGAAGATAGATAGAATAGAATGTAATGTATAATAAATGACTTTTATACCCCTTATATTAAAATGGTAGTTTCAGGAGGTTTATTATTTTATTATTAATTATATAAAAATATTAGTATTAATTATTTAATATATTTTACTTTATTTTAT
>JAOSBP010000204.1:20476782-20493191 GCA_027563825.1 Erythroxylum mucronatum
TTAATAATATAAAATATTATTATTAATTATTTAATAAATATTATTATATTCTATTTAATATATTAATATTATGATTTATTCAGAGTTGGTATTAAGAAGAATTATTGAGGGTATATTAAGTAGTATGTATTTATTAGTTAACGTTCCATCCTAAACCCTCCAAATCGGAGTTTTCTTATTTTCACTGTTTAGGATGGAATAGAATATAACATGAAACCCTCCGCTTCCATCTCATTTCATTCCATTCTATTATGAAACCCTCAAATAAACGATGAAAGTGTGTTATGTTCCATTCCATCCCATTATTAACTTCAAAACCAAATAGAGCCTAACCAAACATAGCTTTAGAGCTTAGGCCTATTTATAATATGTTTTAGATATTTTAGTAATTTAATTAAATTCTAAATTCGATTAACTTTAATTATAATTATAATTAATTCTTAAATACCAATTGAACCCAAATAAGATTCAACATCTCATATTAGTCCTTTATTAAATATCTCATAGTTAATCATAAAGTTTATCAAACTTTACAATCAAGTCCAACTTGATTAAAATAACTTTTCTCTCTTTACTCCATTCTTTGTGTGTGAGTCATTAAGTTCCCAAATATGTTGACAATTGATGTAAATTATAACACTAAATCATATTTAAGATTAGATAAAGTAAACTCCTTTAATTTATCTTTAATTATCTAATTAAACAATCTATGTCCATATATCAAGATTAACCTCTAGTAACACATTATGACTACCCAAATATTTATGATTGTTAAAGTAGTTTTGATTAACCTTTTTGTACATGATTTTTTTTATATAATTCAATCATTTCATTATAAAACGTTCCAATTAGACATAAAACAAGAAATTAATGTCTACTATATTTGACTCCAATTATATTAGTTCTCCACTATTTTTGATTGATTTAATTAATGACATTTGAAAATTATTTTCAAAGTGTCATTCTAACTTAGTCAAGGATTTTTTGAATCCATACTAATTGAAAACAACTGAATATTCTCTCTAATCACTTTAGGGTGAAAAATCGTGTATTAATCACTCAACTACTTCTATATAGTTCGTACTATATTCAATGACTACAGACTGAGCTATCTTTGACTAGAATAATTCATAAATAATATCAAAACATAGAAATCCCTATATGGGATAACTTTGGAGATTTCAAGTTAAAGGATCACTTATACAATAATCACAATGAAAATTTTTATAGACATTCAACTAATGTTCCAAATAGAATTCTCATGCGAAGTCAGTTCAGTAAATTTGTTCTCTAATAAGCACTTATATATTTGTTTAAATATCTCCATATTTTAGTTTATTGGAAGAAAAACATAGCGTGTGTTGGTCTTTTTACACTCTATTAATGTCTTGTCTTAATAAAACAATAACTAGAAACAATTTAATGATAATATATAAATGTAATATGAATCTCAAAATTATGATCTCATCATAACTTCATTTACAATATATATTTATCTCATGAACTTTATTAGATACATTTAAATATGTATAAAATAAAGAATGTCTTTACATAATTATGTTACTAAACGACAACTAGTTGACTATAGAGTATAAACCAACACACCTGATAGCCCATATTTGCCAGGAAACATTCATGCAAAACTTCTGACATTGACAAATCATATATTTCGAGAGATATATTAGATATATTACAACAAGTTTAGCAAAGACCATATTTTTCGACCTCTCGTAATTTTCAATGTTACTTATTGAACTAGTTTGTAGTTCTATGATATTTCCCCTCATTGAATATATGTACAATTACAAAACCACTGACTATTTTATATTACATTAAGCACGAGCATATATGCTTGCATTAGACAAAGTCGTATGCTTTTTGAAATTCTAAAAGGCAATAAATGTCAGTTTAAGTTTATATATGAGATGTGTTGTTTAAATATGCACTAATTATTTATTTTGAATTGTCCATGTCGTCTAAGTTGTTGAGGAAAAGAGTTGCAAAGAAATGTTTAAGGATGATAACATTTGATATACGTATCTCAACAATTTAATCTTTGCAGTTAAGATTAGATAAGAATATTAGCTGTATTATAATTACTATAAATCTTCTTCTGATTGTATTTTCACTTGTACATTAAGGGTTACGAGCCCTTCACAAAAATAATTAAAAAAATGCATACATCTTTCATAACTTTTGTTATGGTATCATAGCTTATTCCCAATCCTTTCAATATCTAGCTATTTTTTGGGTCAAAACATACTACACCAGTCTGCATCTATATAAATTCATAACAACTTAGAACACCACCTACATAAACCAACTCATAAATTTGTCAAAACCTCACTACACCAATCTAGGATCCTAGTATCCATTATCAACACACAACAACTTCATAACAACAACTATGGCATAACACGTAACTCTAATTTTACTATTCAATCAATTTATCAATTTCCTTACAACACCTTTGGTCACAAAAAACTACATGGTTTGGCAAACCCAAGTCCAAAAGTGTTCTTACAGCTTCTGATCTTCTCAGCCACATTGATAGCACCCTTCTCTCCTCAATAAATAATCCTAACATTGATAACACATCTCCAGAATATGTCAAGTGGCAGAAATTTGACCGCCTTGTCTACTGTTACCTCAAGACTTCACCCTCTAACTCCATCGACCATCTAGACCTTGGTGTGATACAACTTGTGACCTTTGGATTGTGCTTGAACACCATTTCCTCCGATAATCATCAAACCAATGGTCGTTACTTCTTTGCAAACTCCACACACTTAAGAAAGGAGCCTTCTCTGTTTCTGATTTATTGAACACAGTTTTGACAACAATAGAGGAACTTGAGACCGTTGGAGATAGCATCTCATATGAGGACCTAGTTCTATTCACCTTGAATGGTCTCCCTATTGAGTATGAATTGTTGGTCACTATAATCAAACATCTCGACTCTTTCATTAGTTTTTCGTACCCTCGTGTTCGATTAATCATCCACGACGAACGTCTCCTATCATATCATTCCTCACCCTTAACTGAAGCTACTCTTATGATGTCTCACTCTGGTGGAAGCTCGGGTTGTCAATTGCGACATGACTTTGGGGCTGACACACTCCGTTTGGTAGAAGCAATCACTTTAACGGCAAACAAAAACATAATTAGGGCAGAAACCCTAATGGGTTCCTAAAGACTCCTAGTGGACTGGGCTGAACCCAAACAACCCACATCAACTCAATTTTCCTACTCCATCTCACCAACTAAACCCAAATCACCAGCCCAATATATCTAGGCCTAGTTCTAAACGTTATAACCCACACTAGCACACCCAACTGACATATAATTTTCCTAAACCAATCACCTAATGCCAAATATGCTAGAAATGAGGTCATATTGTAGCCCATTGCCGTTTTAGGTATTCTAAGTCTAGGAATCGCCAAACTAGGCCTACTTTTGATTTTACCTCCCTCAGCACAGCCTTTTCTGTTATGGAGATTCATGATACCAAAAACAGTCAACATTTTCACTCTAACGATACCGTTAAATGGCTACTCGATACCGATGCCACTACCCACATAATACCTGACCCTCATCATGTGGACTCTGTAGTTCCGTATGATGATTAAAACCAAGTAATTGTTCGCAATTGTCACACTCTTCCAATTTCCTTTATAAGTCTTGTTACATTCCCTACACAAATTCATCTTCATAATGTTTTACTAGTGACATCTCAC
The DNA here is from genome assembly GCA_027563825.1 of Erythroxylum mucronatum. Taxonomy (NCBI): domain Eukaryota; kingdom Viridiplantae; phylum Streptophyta; class Magnoliopsida; order Malpighiales; family Erythroxylaceae; genus Erythroxylum; species Erythroxylum mucronatum. The sequence goes on from JAOSBP010000204.1 coordinate 20,480,520, forward strand.
TACTAATTTTCTATCTGTTGCTAAATTGGTTACTAATAATTCATGTCTCATTGAATTTAATCCTTTTGGTTATATTCTGAAGGACTAACCACAATTCCACTCCTTGCGGGTTCCATCCACAATAATCTCAATCCAATGAAGATTCCACTATACTTCCAAAATCCTGTCACTTACATAGTCATTCGACTTCACTAGATCTTTGGCATCATTGTCTTGGTCACCTATTTCAATATACACTTTCTAAGTTATCTAGGTCTTTATGTGTTAGTTCAAATATCATAACTTCTTGTACTTTTTGTTTTTAAGGAAAAAGTATTTGTCTTTCTTTTTCATACTCTTCTTGTCATTTTACCACACCCTTACAAATTATTCATTGTCATATTTGGGGACCTTCCCTATCTTATCTTTTTTAGTTATCGTTATTTTATTTTTTTATCAATGACTTTAGTGGATATACTTGGATATTTCCTTTAGTTCACAAATCTCACTTACATATTTTTCAAACTTTCAAAACCACAAATGAAAAATTGTTCTCCATCACTATTAAAACTTTTCAATGTGTTGGAGCCTCTAAACTCATCAAAGACACCTTTTCGCAATAACTTACTAGCAATGGTATCACTTACCGCATTTCTTGCTCCCACACTCCTAAAAAAAGGGTCTTGATGAATGAAAAATTTGTCATATCACTAAAATAGGCCTAACCTTTCTTTTTCATGCTTCTCTTCCCAAAGTCTTCTAGTTTGAAGCCTTTTCTACTACTGTCTATCTCATCAACCTATTACCTAACCCTATCCTCGATAATAAATCCCCTCTTTAATTCCTATTCACCAACTCACCAAATCTCTCTAATTTACAAGTCCTTGGATTTACTTGTTTTCCTTTTCTTGGCTCCACTCACCCTGATAAAATAACACCCAAATCCACTTAATATTGTCATTGGCTACTATTCTTAATATAAAGGATATTGATGTTTTTATCCTCAAACCTCCAAACTTTATATTTCCCACTATGTTCATTTCCTTGAACATGAATTTTTTTATGCTTATTCTCCAACAATACCATATATATCCTCCTCCTCCACACTTTGCTTACTAACCTTACCTTTCAACCCTCTCCCTCAATCTCCTTTACCACTCTTCTTTATACCTTCTCCACCCCCTCCTCACCTACCACAATCTTCCCAGGCTATGGTCACATGACCTACTTTATGCTTACCACATCTTCTCTTAACCCTACATCTTTTACCTAAGCCAATAAATTTCCTTAAAAGCATCAATATATGCTTGATGAGTTCATGACTCGCTATCGCAATGACACTTGGATTCTTGTTACTCCTCCCTCAAATGCCAACATTTTCGGCTGTAAATGGGTGTTTCACACCAAAAGAAATCCTAATGGCACTATCAACACTATAAAGCTCTTCTGGTTGCCAAAGCTTCCTTGACATTTTTAGTAATGTTGTTACACTACCATTTGTCTCATCTTTACCCTTTCTTTTTCCCAAAATTAATTAGTCCGCCAACTTGATGTTAATAGTGCCCTCCTTCGCGGACATGTTCACAAACAAGTCTTCATGTCCCAACCTCATGATTTTCAAGATCCCCACCATCTTCATCATGTCTGTCATCTTCACAATGCATTGTATGGTCTCAAATAATATCCTAAAACTTGGTTTCATTTTTTAAGTCTAAAACTTCCTCATCTCCAATTCACTTCCTCCAAATTTGACCATTCCCTATTTATTAATACTACTTCTCACATAACCTTTGTCTTAGTTTATGTGGATGATATTTTGGCTACAGGTTTGTCCCCATCTTTCATTTCTACACTTATCCAAAATCTTCATTGTAATTTCTCCATTAAAGACTTAGGTCCACTACATCATTTTCTTGGTCTTAAAGCCACATCAACATCCTCTTCTTTTTATCCAAACCAAATACACTGAAGATCTTCTTCTTTAGAGATATCTTAATAATTCAAAATTCATACTCCGATTACTCTGTCTATCCTTCTATCGAAAAATAATGGCACACCACTTTTTGATCCTCTTGAGTACTGAAGCACTATTGGTGCTCGTCAATATCTCTACCTTACATGTCCTGGCATTCAGTTTGTTGTAAATAAAGTCTCACAATTTTTACATTGCCCTACCGATGTGCATTGGACTATAGTTAAACAAATTCTCCATTATTTTCGTTCCACATCATCTCAGAAAATTTATTTTCTCATATCATCCTCACTTACATTACATGCTTACTGTGATGTTAATTGGGTTATTTGCCCCAATGATCGTTGTTCGACATCTGGATATTGTATCTATTTTGGCCCCAATTTATCTTAGAGTGTCAAGAAACAATCTATTGTTGCTAGATCTAGTACTAAAGCTTAATAATGGAGCATTGCTCTCGCTGCAGTGGAATTTTGTTAGATCACTTCTCTTCTGGGAAAAGTTGGTTTATCTCATATTACACCCACCTTTTGGTGTGATAATCTTGGTGTTATATTCTTTGCTTCAGATCTAATCACTCATGCTCATAATAAGCACATTGATATTGATATCCATTTTGTTCTTGACTTGGTTGCTAACAAAGCACTCTTCATCAGACACATTTCATCTGCTCTTCAAATTACAAATATTATGACCAAGCCTTCATCTTATTAGGTATTCCATCGTCTTCATCACAAGCTCATGATTGCAAACCATCATAAGCTTTAGGGGGGTTAGTAACATTTCATATATGTATCTCAATAATTTAATCTTTGCGGATAAGATTAGATAAGATTATTAGTTGTATTATAATCACTATAAATCTTCTTTTGATTGTATTTTTACTTGTATATTAAGGCTTAAGACCCCTTCACAAAAGTAATAAAAATAGCACACATCTTTCATTACTTTTATCAAAGGAAGTACATTACATGCTCAATCCTCTTTTAGTGCATCAAAATCTAATGGAAAGATGTTTTATATTGATGGATTAATTGGTCAAAAATATTAACTGAATGCTTGACACTCTAATAAATTTTGAGTAAGTCTTCTAAATTTTGGCCTATGGCTTATCATAATATAAAATGGACAATGGACAAAGGACAAATTTGTTACTCCAAACTTCTATAATTCTGGAAATTTATTTCACGTTATCATCTATGCATATTATATCTGCTTCTATCACATTTATTATTCATTTTTTTAACTTATGGAAAATTCCGAGATTCTAACTTCTGGAATAGTAGAAAAAATTTGGATTTAAATAAACTCACAAGTCCTTATATTCATAATAACATCTCCAAACAAATAATAATAAAAATAGTAATAAAGGCTCGTAAACCTTAAGTTCAGCTGAAGTACTTCAACTCTTGCATAAAAACAAATTGAGGATAAAATAACATGAAGACTATGTTCGAGCCTCTTAATTGTCCAAGTGAAATCCTTTAACCTTTTCAATCCGATGAAAAACTTAGAAAACACACGACCCATATGAAGTCTTTTACTCATTAATTTGATGAAAACCTGAAATCATATATACTTCAGGTGAAGTTCTTCAAAAGAAAACTTAAGACCAAAAAGTCTTAGATTTGCAATCATTCATTCACACTCATGATCTTTGTTCAACAAGTTTTATAAAGACATCAATAAGTCAGTCCCTCCACTCTAAATATTTTTAGTATTATTTTTCTACAAATGTTTGAAATAAAACTATAAAGCATGATTGAAAAAATGGTACATTAATTGAGAATCAAGATAAAAATTTAAGAAATTTTGACTATGTTGAAAATTTAATTATATGTATACATACATACTAATTTAATTCTTTTTGTCCATTTTGATGTGCAACTTAAAAGTATTAAGGGAATATTAAAAATTTAACACAAAAAATAAATAAAAAGATTATAATCATTTATAATATTTTAACATAGTAGTTATAATTTAGTTTGTGGAAACCTAAATACCTTAGCATTTTGAACACAAACAAAATCTTCGTAAGAAGCTTCCATGTACAGATGGAGCCAAGATTCTCTGTCCATTTTACCCTGTCCTATGAATCTCAACCATTCATTTATGTGAATTTTACGTGAGTCCTGCATAAATGGATGGCTGAGATTTATAGGACAAGATAGGGACAAAGTAAAATGGACAGAGGATCCCGTCTTGTACAAATTAAATGTGATTCCATGGTACACCATCTAACCAGCTGTAAGAGGAAACATAATGGGACCTAAGAATGTCAATAATCAAAGGGAAGTATCCGCCAAGGCTATGCAAAGACGTCATTAGATGTTCAAGTAGGAGTACTTCGTATTATTGTCATTACAATTTACCCAATCCGTTATCTAGGAGCAAATGTGTGGGGGCGTATAGATAAAAAGATGCAGGTCCTAATTATTTCCCAAAATTTACAATTTCAGAAAATATTGAAATGGGAAATGGTGCACAAAGTCAACAGGATCCAAAAACACCTTTCTAACAAAGGAAAGGAACAGCTTCAAAACAAAGATCTTCGAATGATTCATTTTGAAAGTTTCTCTTCTGCAATCCAAATGCTTCAATTTGCTATTGCTTTTGATGCAAGGCAGGAAAGTTGTCATTTTCAAGACACTAGCTAAAGAGAGCATATACGGGTACTGCTCAAGGATCTAGCTTTTAACCTTCTTGATTCAGAAGCTCCTTATCTTCAAAAGTTTCTTTGTGGCGTTTCATTTTGTCTGAATCCAGGCTGTTTTTTGTTCTGCTAGGAATCGTACTCCTATAAGATGCTTAGTAAAGAAACTTGATAATCTAATGTTGGAGATATCAGTCTCATAGTAAGCAAACTCTTCCATATTTATGCGTATAAAATGCGGTACATCATATCGTTCTAATCACTAACAATTATTCCTTTCCTTTACATGTAGATTATATTGATACATATGTTGTCTGTATAATACTGATCATTCTTCAAATAAAAGCTGCAATTTAGGAGATGGATTGCTCTAGGGAAAGCTCCCGTATAGTTGGAACCCTCCTAGAATATCTCGTGAGTAGTCTTTAAAAAAAAATCTTTAATGTCATTTTAATCGAGAACTAAAGTGTCCTTTTTGTAGAATGTATAAGGAAGTTGACAAAAAGAACCAAACCATTTATTTGTAAATCTCAAATAGTACATTGTATAATCTGTTGCAATCAACCTTTAGCAATTTGACTTGTACGAAGCTCAGATTTCATAATTGCGCCGGCATTATCACTACAGAACAGTTTTGCAGACAGTGCTTGAGTTGGAGTTTGCAGTAAACCGATAATTATGATAGTGAACAAGAGAGTGATGCCATTAGATATAGCCCACAAGAGCAGGACAACCAATAATGTATCATAAATTAATACAGAAAATAATGTTTTGCAGCTTGAACTTGATCGCTGAATTAAACTGTTTGGTGATTGACTTTGATTAATGGATTTATTGTGTTCACAGTGACTTGTAAATTGGATTTTGCTGATATAAAGATGAAAGTAACTAGGGGCATATGACAATTTTCAGCTGGCTGGCAATAATGAGTAATGACCACACACAAAATTATGGATGATGCTACAACTAAGTTGTCACAACAAAGAATGAGGGACTGGCTAGGCCTTTTCACTTGTCCCAATTCTCCAACTAATACCAGCTCATTGTAGGCTATGTCTGTCTCCACAATCAACCAAACTGAATTATATTTGTCACCAAATGATCTAGCTTTTAACTATGGACCATTTCCCATATTAAAAGTCAGAGTTCAAACCTAGGAGTAGGATATGTAATATGAGATTGTTTGTTGATACAAGATTTTACGTAGCATATCGTATTAGTCTCTACTGAATAAGAATAAAGTTACGTATTATTGAACCTTTTTAAACTCTGCATATTAATAAGTTTTTTAATAGATGTCGTTGATATTATTATCAATGTTGATGATCGTATTAGTCTCCACCAAAACGAGACATGACCTAGAGAATTTAGTTTAAAAGTTGGGTTTGTCATTTTTTAATTTGTAGAGATTTATTATCTTTTCTATTTAATAAATATAAATTAGTTAAAAACAAATTTGTTGTTGTGGTATTAGAAAGTTTAGAAGTTTTTAATTAAATGTTGGTTAAATTATTTTATCAATCTAACAACTTTGTTTAAGTTTAATAATATTTTTTAATAGTTTAACACAAGTTTAATAAAAGATTTTGTTAATTTTTAATATTATAAAATAAGTAAAAAATTAATTAACAAATCCATAATTATGTGACAAACCCACCACTTCATGGTCTAGAATCGATACTTATATAGCGACCGATATCTACTCCAACTCGGGTTTAAATTATTTGTTCTCATTATTTTATGCCTATTTTATTCTATGAACATCCATCCATTCAATTACAGACATAAATTGAATAAATGAGAAAAAGATAATCTGTTACTCTAATACCTGCATGTTATAATATTTCTAAAATTGATGTATATCGATTATGGTGGAGTTATTTTTACTGTATACAAAATATTGATGGCAACAAATTAATATTAAGTGCCAAAAATAGATTAAAGATTAAAGAAAAGGGAGGACTTGCCACGTGCGCAATCCAGCATTTGAATTTAAAATTTAAATAACAAAAGTAAATGATTTAACCTGAGCCTTATTAATAGATAAAAGGTTAAAATAATGAAGGCTAAGGCTGGGTTGGATTGGTTTAAGGTAGCGGAAATTCAACAGGTGGTTCGCTGACAGAGACAGTAGGTCGGAGCCCCTGCTGTTTCTGACGGTGGTCGGAGAAGAGGAGGTGGAGGAGGGTCGTTAGCGTTGTTGTTAGCCGAGCCTCAACGGCGGTGAAGATCCAGTTTTTTTTTTTTGTACACCTCTACCTCTCTCTGTTCCTCCTACCTTCCCCCTCGCATTCTTGACTTTTGGTTTTGTTGGTTTTGTCCCATTTGATTTCTTGAGGGCTGAGGTTCTGCATTTGAACTAGTTCGGCTTGGATTTGTGTCTGGTCCACCCAGTGAAGGTTGGTTTCTTGGTTTACTGTCAGGTTTGTTGTGTTTTTTGGGGAATAAAATAAATAAGATTTCAAGGAAATTACGCTCTTTCCTGTGGATCTACTGGCTATCAGCTTGTTGGGTGTTTAGCAAGTTGTGATTTGATGATTGGCCGTTTACTATATTGGTGTTTTGTCTGGACAATATGAGGAATCAAAAGATACCCTGTATTATTTTGTGTGTTCTTTACGTTGATACAATGTTCTAAAAAATGATGGTTCCAATTTGTAAAGTACAAAATTGAGCTTTTATCTAAGATTTACATAGCGGTTAAATTCAATAGGATAGGACAATAGCTGAACCAAAGTTTGGTCCTATTTAAATCCGCTTTCATTTTCATAGAGTTTTGTTGGTTTCCGTTGCCAGTACTTGAACATTGAACGGAAGGGTTGACGTGCTCTTATTAAGATGTCTTTCAAAAGTATTGTGCGAGAGTTGAAGGAGATGAAAGGTGGAATTGGAAGCATATCCTGGAGAAGGTTTGAAGCGAAGCAGTGGAGTAGCAGGACAAGGTCACATATTGCCCCTGATGAAACGCTAGCTGAATCAGAATCAATTCCACAGGGTCGGTGGGCAAATCTTCCTCCAGAATTGCTTTTGGACATCATAAGGAGAGTAGAAGAGAGTGAGACTTTGTGGCCTGCTCGTTCTGCTGTTGTTTGTTGTGCTTCAGTTTGTAGGTCGTGGAGGGCAATCACAAAAGAGATTGTCAAAACTCCTGAGCAATGTGGCCGCCTAACTTTTCCAACCTCATTGAAGCAGGTGCTTCCATTAGTTTCTGTGCTGAAAGAGCTTTAGTTACATTTTCGTACTTTTTTATTCTCTAACTATTTTCTTATCATTTTGATTTATGCTTCTTTAACTTGTGTTCTGTACTCAAATGCAGCCGGGTTCCCGGGAACTTCCTATACAGTGTTTTATAAAAAGGGATTCTTCAACTTCTACATACCTGTTATACTATGGTTTGGTGCCATGTAAGTTGTGTTGCTCTCTTTCTCCTACTTGTTTTGTGTTCTGCAGTACATTTGCTTTGTGGACTTTTTATCACTTTGTTTATAGACATAAAATCCATTCTTTATAATTCTTTCACCAGTTCAGAGTTTCCACTTATTGGAGTGGAGGAATTATGTTTTACTTATCTTGCTTGTGAATGCTTTTAAACTTTTTCCTTCCTTTCTCCTTTCCTTCCATGGCATAAATACTTTTTTCTTAAGAAGGAATGTCAATATTAAACTGTGTTTGATTAGAGACTTTTCTCTTCTATTGACTTATGGCTGATTGGAGGGCCATTTGATTACTGTTTGGGACGAAATATCTTTGGTCACTTCAAATATCTTTGTAACGTCATTATGGGTTGACAGCTGAAGGTGAGACTGATAAATTGCTTTTAGCGGCTAGAAAGTTTAGAAGAGCAACGTGTACAGAATTCATAATATCTTTAGTTGCCGATGATTTTTCTCGGGCCAGCAATACCTATGTTGGTAAATTGAGGTAGGTCTTGGACATTAGAGTTTATAATAGGTTAAAGAGATTTTTTATATTCCCCAAAATTCATTGCAAAATTCATGTCAGGTCCAACTTTCTTGGAACCAAGTTCACTATATTTGATAGTCAACCTACATCTGAAGTGCCAATGCGACCAACTAGTCGAACAAGTCGCAGATTCCATCCTAACCGGGTATCTCCAAGATTACCTGCATGTTACTACAATGTGGGCACAGTCAACTATGAGCTCAATGTTCTCCGCACCAGAGGTCCAAGAAGAATGCAGTGTGTCATGCACTATATTCCTGTCTCTTGCATTGAGGAATGGGGGAGTGTCTCTACACCATCAGGTATTTTTGACGGCCAATTTACTGCTTTATCTGGTTCTAAAGCAAAACCATCGGTCTCAGATATCAGTTTCCCAAGCCCCTCTGAGTCATCACTACTAATCCAGTCCGTGAGAGAGCCTCTAATTCTTAGAAATAAGGCTCCTAGCTGGCATGAGCAGCTACAATGCTGGTGCTTGAATTTCAGGGGACGGGTTACTGTTGCTTCTGTAAAAAATTTCCAACTTGTCGCTGCCGTTAAGCCTTCAGAGATTGTATCAACTGCAGATCAAGAGCAGGTAATTTTGCAGTTTGGTAAAATTGGAAAAGACATCTTCACCATGGATTATCGCTACCCACTTTCTGCCTTTCAAGCCTTCGCAATCTGCTTGACCAGCTTTGATACAAAGCCAGCCTGTGAATGAAGGCTGCGGTACTTGGGTAAGAAAATTGCAGTTCACGGTAATGCTTCTCCCAATTTTGCAGGCCGCATGCACTCCATTCAAGGCTGATCCTGCATGGCCATTGACAGCTGATCCTAGCTATGCAGCATGTACTTTCTCCCGTCATGAAATTTGACTTGTATGTTGTTTCGTCATCTTGATGTTACAGATTTTTAAGATAAATGCCATTTAGTTGTATTCTGTTTTATCCACACACATGGTGTTCTACCGTGGAAGGATAGCTTAACTGGCTAGATACCGCTTTTCAACGGTTCAGCTGTTCAAAAGCATTGCCTTGTATGTTCTGATATTTAAAGCTATGCTCATTGCATTCATGGTTGCTGTATAAGGTGTTCCTTCTCCGTCCTATCTTCATTGGTTTTTGTTATTAATTTTTGAAGTGTAAATATTTTTATTACACATTTAATATAAATTCTTAATTTACATTTTAAAGAGTGAAATTGATTTTTAAACATACCTTAGATATTAATTTATATTTAAAATTAATTATACAATTTTCAACACCATCACTAATTGCATATTTAGTATAAACGCAAACACATTTGTAGGTAATATTCAATATATTTATCAATACAGGTATATAATATAAAAATATTTTTAGTTTGTATTTATAGAAAGTTATCATATTTACTAAAATTTATGTACTTATAATAAGGATGTTTTATTTTTCTCTGCATATAAATGTCGTAAAAAAATGAATTTGAATTTAAACTTGTAAGCTTTTATTATAACAATTAAAACATTACAAAAAATTAATATCCATTTATATAAAGTAAAATTTACTTTAAATATCGTTGTCATGTATTTCTAATGTTATTATCACTATCCTCTATACTTATTTATTATAAGAAGTTTATCGAAAATTTTAAAATAGGTCTTTTAAATTTATAATATAATGTTTATATATGTTTATGAGTGTAATTAATTACTAAATATGCAATTTAATTAGTCATTTTTAGATTTCTTTTCTCATATTTATAGATACCATTTACATCTTTACACAAGAAATTATTTAAAAAATGTTCTACATATTTTTATAGAAAGGTAAAAAAGAATAGATATTTTTCTTCACGCCATATTTGTTATGTAAGAGATTATTAGTCATTTTAAGTAATTAATATTAATTCAATTTGCACCTATGTCGATTACTCTACCTTATAAGGAGGTAGTCAATTTAAGTTTTCGCATTTCTGCTCTTAAAAGTTACTAAAGTGCTCGTTTTTCTTGAAAAATAAATTGGTTATCATTAACTCAAATACTACCACAAGATCTAACAAAGTAGTCTCGTTATCATTCCTATCTTCGTACCCGAAACCTCTATAAGTCTATAAATACCCATTCAAGGTTTCCCTTATTCGCCCATTAAAGTCTCCTCTTATAATAAGTTTTTTTTTAAGGGGATCTATTAAATCACCTCATGTAGCTTTTCCTAAAATTGGAGTCTAAGTTGTTCATCCAAACCTACATGAGGTATATACACACACATTTTATTGAGGACAACACCTTTCATCACCACAATCCTTACGAACATGATCCTATCATTAGTCCCCTTTCCTCTCACAATATGATTTATAAGTTCCTTAACAAGTAAAATACCTACCTCATTTTATCGTCTTGAGCATTCTAAGTATCAAAGTTTGAACCTAGTAATCTCTTTTACTTTAGCCCCTGTTTACTTTGCTTCCTAGACGCACGCTATATGTATCTTATATTTGTCTAAAATCTCCACTAATCCTAAGGACTTTCTTATAAAGGTCCCTATTTTCCAAGATACTATCCCTAATTTGTCATCTTTTTCTTTATTCTTAAACCCAAAACTCACCAAAGGACTTGCCTTTACTCTATCATCGGTAGTTAAAGTCATCGTCTATCTCAATGCCTAGTACAAGCTAAAGAAGACCAGTCCCTAAATGACTCCAAAATAACATGAGAAAGAAAACAAGGATTAATAATAAATTCCAAAGAAGGGCACCAAAAAAATATATATTAATAATTTGTGACAAACCAAATGAAGAACTCGAAAACACGAGGGAGTTTAAGGAGTAGCAGTATGACAAAAAGCAAAGTTATATTCTTGTGTGTAGCGAAATAATAAAGAAACTTATTTCGTATGATTTTCTAAAGACCAAGATCACTTAATATTCTATAACATGGTTAACAAATAAAACATATAAAGCATAAATCATAATTTGCATCTCATTATTAGAGCTTGATCGTATTATTATGTATCCTCAAGTCATTTTTGAAATCGGCTCATTTCAATCATCGTAATTACACAAGCATCCAACCTCTAACAGTATCCACAAGATGTGTTGAGAGAACTCTACATCTATTATAGAGAGAGTTAAATAAGAAGTGTCAACTCCTTTAGAGCCTAAATCTATTTATAATATATTTTGTAAATATTAGTAATTTAACTAAAATAAATTTTTTATTTCAACCAATTATTCCCAAATAAAATGCAATCTCTCTTATTGATCATTGTTTATTAAATATCCCATAGTTAATCATAAAGTTTCTCAAACTTTATAATGAAGTCAAACTTGATTAAAATATCTTTTTCCTCTTTAACTTATTCTTTATGTATGACTCATTAGGTCCTCAAGTAGGTTAGCAATGAATATAAATTATAACTTTAAATCATATTTAGAATTAGATAAATTAAGCCCCTTTAAGTTATATTTAATTATCAAATTAAATAATTTACATTCATAGATCAAGATTGACGTCTAATAACGCATCATAAGCTCCCAAATATTTAAGAATGTCAAAGTGATTTTGATAACCTTTCTATACATGATATTTTTATATAATTCAATCATTTTAGCATATGATATTTTGGTTAGACATAGAGCATGGAAATAATGTCTATTATATTTGAGTTCAGTTATATTAATTATCCACTATTATTAGTACTTAATTCTATTATTGAAATTTAAAAACTATTTTTAGAGTGTCATTTCACTTTGGTCAAGGATAAGAACAACAGAATATTATTTCCAATTATTTTAGAGTGATGAATTATATATTGATCACTCAACTACCTCTATATAGTTCATATTATATCCAATAACCACCAACTGAGCTATCATTAATTAGAATATATTATCAGTAGTATCAAAACATATAAATTCCTATATGAAATACTTTGATGATCTCAAGTCAAAATATTATTTATACAATTATCACTATGAGAATTTTTGTACACATACAAATAATGTTTCAAATAGAATTTTCATATGAGGTTAGTTTGGTGAACTTATTCTCTAACAAGCACCTACATTTTTATTTAAGTATCTTTATAATTTATCCTATAAGATTAAAGACTTCATTAAAAAAACATATAATGTTTCATTAAAAAAA
>JAOSBP010000204.1:20583862-20606447 GCA_027563825.1 Erythroxylum mucronatum
GAAGATGAACACAGAAGAATAGTCGATGCTTACCTGATGAAACGAAGACAGATGACCCTAGCAGCTGTGGAGAAAAACGTTCATCAATGGAAGAAGCCAGTTGAAGGAGAAACACAATGGACGTAGTAACATGTAGCCGCGTAGGTATTTGCTGGACTGAGGTTATAATTTCATTAATTTTTTTAGGGTACTTTTGTCATTAAATTAGGAGTTGGAAGGCAAGCCATGTCATTCCATCCCTGACCCCCCAATTTGGGGGTTACAAAATATTGAATTTTGGATGGCAAAGGATGGCTTCCAAAGCCATTAATTGTCATTCCATCCTATTTCAAAATAGACTCCCAAACAATGGCCTGAGTCATTTGGGCCATTCCATTCAATTCTCTTCCATCCCTCAACCCACATCCAAACATACCCTTAGCGTTTTTTTATCGAAGTGAAATGTTGATAAAGGTTGACAGTACGACGTTTCGATCAATTTGATCCTTTGAAAGTAACTTACCTAATGGTAAACAATCTGATATTAGTACCAGAAACTTATCTATTTATCTTTAGGATTTAAGTGGTAAAAAGAACATACAACAAGGTTTTGCTCTTCCCTGTATGCCAAATGTCGACTTTTGCTTCCCATATGCACGCCTCTCTTCTTCTCATTTCAATTTTTCAACACTTAACCTCATTAGTTAGTATATTAGGAATATGATTGAATAGCTCCTGAGCTATTCAAAGCTGTACTTAATATTCTAGATTATCTACTGTGACTTGCTTAACTGTATTGAATACAATTCCCAGTGGTGATTGTGGGAACAATTTCCAAGTAGTTAATGAATAATTAATTAATTATGGATATCAATGACTAAGCCAACTTGGAACATACAACGTGGCATGCCCATCAATTGCCAATTGCCATATTATATAAGTAAAACATGTTTGAAAATGGCTCAAAGTTTGGTATCTCATAAAACATTTGGGGTTTACGAAGCAGCAATCTCATATTTTGACTGAAGGTGCATGTATTGTGCCTGAATACTAATACTCTGGAATTGTGTTTAAGTTCCATTATTAGTTGGATAAAAATTTGAATCCCTACAGGAAACCAGATATCCAAGCCGTAGCTAAAAGAATAGTTTAATCACCAAAATTGACCCGTTGGAGTTATGGTAGCCAGTAGCCACATATGTTTCTTTTGGTGAATAACTTTTTGTCTGTCATATGTAAAGAGCAAAAATGCATTGGAACAGGGAGATGAAATCTTGAATTGCAATTGCCACGCATATTAAATATATACTTGTTCTTTTACCTGTTGATTATAATAACAGGTGGAGACATGCCAAACTTAAAAAAATATTTTAATTATTGAGTGCATTTGTTGGCTTATTTGATAATTACTTGAAAGATAAAGATTATAAGTCCCTAAAAAAATCGATTCTAGTATACATCCTTTTCAAAATCGTTTTATTCTATGTATGTAAATAGTGTATCACTTTATGTATATGCATGTTGTATCACCCTACATATATTTTATTGGGTTGGTTGTATAGTTTTGTGTGTGTGTGTGTGTGAATTAGAAAGTTCATATCAGAATATATATACTTCTTTAGGAGTGTATTGGATGAACATGGTTTGAACACGATCATGTATTAAGACATGTTCTTTAGAAATTAAAAGCAAAAACATAGGAAAGAAAATAGGTGAATTAAAGGGCAAGTTGAATGACAGAGGGACTTTAAAGAGAACATAACTTAAAATATGCATGTGTGTCTATGTTCCTCATTAAAAAGAGTTGTTGAGAAGTAGTGGAGCACTTGACTTAAAACATGTGTGTGTCTGTGCTCATGTTTCTTATTAAAAGAAAAAAGTAAAACATGATCATATCTCAAACCTTGTCTGTTATGAACTATTTTATTTAAAAATTGTGCTTTTAGTATAATTATATTTTGAAAGGACTCTAGCTCGTGTTAGAGATGTGCTTCCAAGTTTTCGATGACCATTCTCACATTAAAGAGGAGAAAATTGGTGTTGAAGACATAACTATTGTGTTATTGGCTCATAACCAACAAAGACAAGATACTAGTGAAATCTCTCAAGGTGAAAGACTGTATAATTGGAGATCAAGATGGTAGGAGAAAGTAGAGTAAAGATGGCTTATTTGAGAGGGGTTATAAATATAAACTTAAGGGTAAAAAGACAATCTGGTACAATAAATGTGAGCAAATTGTGCATATTAGGAATGACATCCCAAATAAGAAGAAATAGACGAAAGGAAGACTGATGATTCGTCAAGGTGTGTTAAAATAGTGTAGAATAGAGATATAGATTGCAATGATATAAATATGGTCTATATTTTAATAAATAATTGAAGGATTCATAAATTCTAGATTTAGGATGCTCAGATCATATGACACCAAACGAGAATTTAGTTTATGTCACACGTTCCACAACTTTGGCTTTGTCCAGGTAAGAGATGTAAAGCATGTGAAATTATCATAATATGACATGATAAGAACAAGATATCTAATGGTGTTATTAGGACATTACATTACATTAGGAAAGTACTAGATTTGATGGAGAATCAGATCTTTTTTGGGTACCTTACATGTGAATGGGTTTGTCTGTAAAATTAATAAAGACAATATTAGAGTGGTTAAGGGGCATTGAATGTTATAAAAGCCATAATTGACAAGAAAAACTATAGGCTAATACGGAATACAATTGTTAAATGGACAAGTAGCTTCAGTAGAATTAGAGGAAGATAATACTACATTGTTGGCACATATGATTGAACCATCTTGGTGAGTGAGAATCGATAAAATTTCATAAGAGAAACTCATTAAAGGGTGTCAAACACTATAAGTTTAACTTACAAAAGTTTTATGTGCTTGATAAATAGTTTAAGGAAACATTTAAAACATGAAAGCACAAAATTGAATGAATTTTAAATTATATGTATATCAATGTATATGATCTTACTAGAGAGTTATTGTTAAGTAGATCTTTTACCTTCATCAATAATTTTCTGAGAAAATTCTAGGTATACTTTATAAGGTATAAATATGAGGTCTTTACAAAGTTCAAGGCGTGAAAGGCAAAGGAAAAGAATTAGATAAACAAAAAGACCAAGTTCTTGAGATCATAAAACAAAATTAAGTATGCAAACACAATTTCAAAAATTTTATGAGGATATGACATTTAGAGGCATTACACAATTTGTAAAACTCTAAAGTAGAATGATGTTTCAAAGAGAATGAAGAGATCTATAACTAAAAATTTTAAGTTCTTAAGAATAAATGTAGGGTTCCTTAAATCTTTTAGGGGAACAATGAAGATGACATGTTACCTTATCAATATATCACATATACTTTATTGGATGGAGGAGCAGTAAAGGAGGTGGATAGAGAATGAGGTAGATTTTTTTTTGAATTTAATGATTTTTGGTTATCTCACATAGGTACTAATTTCGGTGATAAGAAGTGTGTAAATTGGATCCAAAGAAAAAAAAAGTATATCTTTATTAGCTACGCAAAACATGTTAAGGGAAATCAGTCTTAAGCATCTATATCAAAGAAGATGGTTAAATATCTAGTGGGGATATGGTTTTAATAAGTAATATATGTTGAAGAAAATGTATTGAGATGATATGCCAAATTAACAAAGAGCAGTACTAGTTTAAAGGTTATATAAGTGGAATTGAAAATTTTTGAATCAGATGTTAGAGATACCGGAAATTTTGATTTAGTAGATAGAAGAACTATGTTAGGTGGAGAGTAGTACTATAGTATAATCATAGATAGAACGAGAAACACAATTAGACTTCTAAATAGATATAGTTGGGAAGACTTAGTATCTTTCACACTTATCATTAGTAATGAGAATCTAATTACCTTTTAAGAGACTATGGTTAGTCAAGATAAAGATCGATTATAGGAGCTACAATGGAGCAATGAGTCTTTGCATATGAACTAGACAAGGGAACTAGTGAAGCTTCTCAAATCCTATAGGATGTAAGTGAATATTCATAATGAAGCCAACATTATTAGAAAAAGAAGAAAAAACTTTCAAGATTCGACTAATATGGAAAAAGATATGTAGAAATTGATTATGATAAGCTTTTCTCTTTAGTGGTTATACACACTTTTATTAGGATAATGATCATTGGTATCTAATTTTGGATATATATATAAAATATATGAATGTGAAAATAAGTTTTTTATGGTGACATAGAGAAGTGGATTTACATGCAGCAACTTGAAGAAGTGGATTTACATGTAACAATTTGAAGGATTTAGTTTAACTTGTTGAGTAACACTTGATATATAAATTAAGGAAGCCATTTTATGATTAAAATAGTCTCCATAGTAATAGTATAAAAGGTTTAGCTCTTGCATGATTTGACATAAGAAATGTGAGTATGATTCCTATTGGTATATTAAGAATTTTATTGATTTTTTTTATTTTTCTACTATATATGGATGATATGTTAATTGTTGCAAACAACAAGTATGGTGTGGATGAGCTAAAGATCTTTTTTGGAAAAGACATTTGAGAAGAAGTAATTGGGTCTTACTAAAAAAATTATTCAAATGAATAGTTAAAAAGATAAAAGCTATAATTATTTTGATTCAGTTATATTAAGAAGGTGGAATGAGCAAAGTTAAATCGATGAGTACTCTATTGGTCAATCCCTTTAGGTTTTTCATATATCAGTGCTAAAGATATAAGTAGAGGTTGAAGATATGTCTGAGAGTTCATATGTTTACACCATTAGATATTTAATGTATGTAATAGTTTGCATTAGGTTAAATTTGGTTTTTATTGTTAATCATATTAGTAAGTTCATAATGAAAGCTAAAAGACATTATTAGGAAGCAGTCAAATAGATATTCAAGAATTAGAGAAGTGCAACAAATTTCGATGTTATGTTTAACATAGGTAAGAGTAAACCTTCAGTTGTTAGATGTGTGAATTCAGATTATGTAGGCAATTTAGATAACAAGATAACTACTAAAGGGTATCTTTTTACTCTTATAAGAGGTCTATATGTTGAAAATCAATAATTCAATCTAAAGTTTTAATGTCTACAATTAAAGTACATCACATGGTAGTAGTTGAGGCAACTATTTTGCCTTGCATGGTTAGCGAAGGAGATGGACATTAATCAAGATGAAATTCAGGTGCATCAGGATATTCAAAGTATCATTTATTTGGAAAAGGATCATATACATCATGCGAGGACAAAAAAAAAGTGAGGTTTCACAATATTAAGGAATTGATTGCATCTAGATAGATCTTGTTGGAAAAGATTCATACTTTAAAGAATACAATTGACATGTTAACGAAGCCAATTACTATTGAGATGTTCAAACATTTCTTCAACTTAATCTATATTTCTAAATGTTAGACAAGACTACAACCTGACCTATTTTGGAGTATATTATCAAGAAGATTATTGTATATCTCATATATATAAGCATACTATTTTAAATAGTTTTTGAAGAAATATAAGCATTTTTTTAGTGTGTTGGATGAACAAGGCTGTGTACTAGAACATGTTCTGTTTTAGAAAACAAAGATGAAGAAATAGGCAACTTAGAGGCCATGTTAATGACAAAAGAGTTTTCAAAGAGAACATAACTTAAAATACAAGCATATCTATACTCGTGTTTCTCACTAAAATAAGTTACAAAAATAATAAAATATATGACCTAGAATATGAGTGTGTTTGTATTCGTTGTTCTCTACTAAAAAGAAATATTATAAAATACAACGTAAAATAAAATCATGTTTTAGATTGTGTCAGTAATGAATTATCTTAGTTGAAAAAGATAATTTTAGTATAATTATATATTTGGAATGATTCTAACTTATATTAAAGATGTATATACAATAGATTGAGTATTGTAAATGAACTATTCATGTAAAATTATACTACATAATGTTTATATATAAATATCTTAATGTATGAACAAGTTGATATCACAAGATTATTTCATTCACTCATGCTCTGCAACTACGATTCATCATCGTCTTTATACAAAATCATTTCAGTAACTAATTAACAAACTAACTACCAAAAAAATAACTTTTGTATGTGTGGAAATGTTAAATATATTAGTATAAAATTTGTTCAACCCCCCAAGTTATAGCTTGATGAATATCAAGTAAAGCCAACTTACAAAGAAATTGCTGAAACAGAGGTGCTGTTAGAGATTTAGGTTACGTTTGGTTGGAAGTAAAGTTTTTAATAAAATAGAATAAAATGGAATGGTTTATAATAGAATGGAACGTAAGTGGATGTAATATTAGAATATTGATGTTTGGGAGGGATGGAAAGGTTTATAATGTAATGTAGATGTTCTTTAGATGAAGGTTATAATGTAATATAGTGTATAGTTGTTTATCATTTTACATTCTATCGTAAACCTCCCAAATTGAATGTTTTTCATTTTTACTGTTTAGGATGGGATGAGATGTAATATGAAACTCTCTTCTTCCATTCCATTATAAATCCTCCTCCCAAACGATAGAATAATATTACATTCCATTTCGTTCTATTAATAAAACCTCAACCAAATATACCCTTTAGTAAATAGATCTATAACTTGAAACTTTGAAGGAAGATGGCATGGAATAATCAACCCTTATTTGTATTTGTCTCGTACAAAATGGCAATCAATTTCCAAGTGCTTGGTTCGTTCGTGGAAAAAAAGATTTAAAGTTATATGGATAGCAACTTGGTTGTCACAAATAAAGATATTGTTAGCTGACTTGAAATTTGGAAATCATTCAAGAGATAGAGAATCCACTACAAGTCAAAAATGGTAGTGCCCATGCTTTTATATTCTACTTCCAGATGAACGAGAAGTGGTAATCTGCTTCTTAGTTTTTCATGAGATTGGGGAACCACTGAGAAAAATGAAGAAAAAAAACAGTTAGAGTTCATCTATTATCAATGCACAAGTCCTAATCAATATCATAAAAAGATTCAATCTCGAATGAGTTTCTGGAAGAGAAAAATAAACCCTTGGAAGGAGAACCTTTGAGATAACACAATACATGCACAGCTGCATCCCAATGTGATGATCAAAGAGTGTGAACAAACTGATTGCGTAAGAGAGATCTGGACATGAAAATTGCAAACACAACAACCTACCCACCAAGCGTCTGTATGACTCTAGATTAGTTAACAATTCTCCACTATCGACACTAAATTTATACCCCTTTGGTAATGGTGTAGTTGCAGTTTTGGAACCAAGTAGACCAACATTATCTAAAATGTCTAGAGAATACTTTCTTTGATTAACAGAATTCCCTTCCATAGACCTTGCAATCTCCGATCCTAAAAAATATTTGGCATAACTCAGATCTTTTATAATAACTTGTTCATGCAAGAATTGCTTCACCTTTTGCATCTCCAATTATGAAGAGCCTATAAGAAGAACATCATCAACGTAGACAATTAAGCTTAAGAAATAAGATTATGGTTTCTTTATAAACAAACAATGATCATTCAAAGATTGAATGAACCCAGTATTCTACAATTTTGTTGTTAGCTCAAGATTCCATTGGCGTGATGCTTGTTGCATGCCATATAACGATCGAAGCAACTTGCAAACTTGATGTTTCTGAGCTTTAGCATACCCTTCAGGAGGCACCATGTATACTTCATCCATATATCCATGAATAAAAGCATTATTGATATCTAGTTAATGAAGTGTCCATGAGTAAGCTGCTACAACAGCCAATAACATTTGGACTGCAACTATCTTCACAAATGGCGAGAAGTTGTCCATAAAATCAATTCCTTCAATTTGATTATAACCTTTAATGACTAACCTAGCTTTTTATCTATCAATTGTGCCATTAGGTTTCTTACCCACTTTGATCTATTAGCCCTTTTTTCCTGGCGGTAACTCTGTCAACTCTCATGTCTTGTTGTCCTCAAGTGCTTTTAACTCTACATTCATCGCATCTATTCATTCTTGTTTTAGTCTAGCTTGATTAAAAGAAAATGACTTTTAAATATTAGACATTATAGTTAAAAATAATATTTAAAATGTAGAAAATTCAGGTGATTTATGATAAGGGAATGCATTTGGTGTGAGGCTTTTACGGGTAGTGGACAAAGGAACATATTGTACATTATTTGAAATAGAATCATTCAACCATGCAGGTGGTTTTCAATCTCTGATACTTTTCCTCAAACGTGACTCCTTATGTATTATCATTGGTGGTATTTGTACTAATGTAGGTAGGTCCAATGGAGAAAAAGAATTAGTGTGTGTTTAAAAATCAGTGAAATGAATGTAAGGATCAATAACTTTAAATTTATGTGAATCAAAAAGTTTAAGGAGAGGAGTATTTTCTGCAAGTTCTTATAATCTATAATAAGGAAAAATATTTTCATGAAACTGAACATCTCTAGAAACATGAACTTTATGGTTTTGGATATCATAGAGTTTATACGCCTTCTATCCACGACTATATCCAATAAAAACACATCGATATGCCCTTGTATCAAACAATCATTTCTCAAGATTATAATTTATAGTAAAACAAAGGCGCCCAAAACTCCTAAAGTGTTCATAAGAAGATGGTTTATCGAAAAGAATTTCATATGAGGTTTTCCAGGATAGTCTAATAAATGGTAAACAATTTATTATGTAAGTGGCAATAAGGATAGAATCTTCCCAAAACTTATTTTGCAATTGAGATTGAAACATCAAAGCTCTTGCTACTTGTAGCAAATGGTTATGTTTTCTTTCTACCACCCCATTTTATTGAGGAGTATGAACACAAGGTCGTTGACGTATAATCCAATTGTTGAAAAACAACAGAAAATAATCTTGATTTAAAAACTCTGATCCATTATTACTTCATACATTTTGTACCTTAAGATTGAATTGAATTTGGGTCATTTAAAAGAAAGATTAAATAGTGGAAGGCACTTAAGATTTATATTTTAGCAGAAACATCCAAGAACATCTGTTAAAATCATCAATGATAGTCAAGAAGTATTTTGAACCACTAATGCTATAAGTATGATATGGACCTTATAAATCCATATGCATAGTTTGAAACATTTGATTGTATGTATATCACTAGTGGAAAAGGAATGTATTTGCATTTTTTCCATATGACAGATATCACAAACATCTGGGTATTCAAAATGAATCTCATTCATGGAACAAATGTGAGTGGATATAATATTTGAGGGATGTCTAAGTCTATTGTGCCAAACTACCCTATCTACTACAGAAACTTTGTTTGTAAAGGAATAAGGAAAACAACTAGTTTTAGCAACGTGGGAGTCTATGATATGTTGATCAAAAGAAGAAGGATCAAGTATGTACAATCTGCCTACTATTTTTCCAACTGCTAGATTATCATCAGTCTTCAAGTCCTAAAGAAGACAAAAAGATGGATAAAAGATGAATTTTATATATGTTGTGGTTGTTAACTTGTTGATAGATAACAAATTAAATTGAAAATTAGGTATATGTAAGGCTTTGGTTAAGATTAGTTTGTCTGTTAAGTTTATATCAGCTAAATGGTGAACAAACTTACTTCCATTTGGTAGATAAACAGAGTTAGCTGATTGGTTGGGTTTATGGTTTTCATTCTCTTAACATCCATACACATGTGATTTGAAGCTCCAGTGTCTATTATCTAAGATTCATTTCTAATAAATTCAAGAGAACTAAAAGAATGATATGTATTATACCTACAAATTCTTCAAAATGTGTGAAAATCACATTATTACATCTTTCTGCTCCAGACTTTGCTTTTCTTCTCATGAATATTTTAGCTTCTTGCCAAATCATGCTAGAGATGTTAATCTACTAGTCATTTGTACTGTTATTAATTGATTCCATAATCATCTATCCTGTTTTCTTTGTTTTTACCATATTTGCCACATTTTTCTTTGACGTTTTCGGTTTCTGCTCCTTTAACTCCGTTTACTAGTCTGGATGGCCATGGATTTTGAAACAAGTATCTTTAGTATGTCTTGTCATTTTACAGAAATCACAGTTTAATTCAGATTTGTCCACTGTATCTCTTCATTTATAACTCCCTTTCCCTCTTTTTTCTGTCTTGTTCATTTGTCCTCTAACTAACATTACACTGTTATTATTGTTTTAATTTATTGCCATATGTATTTCCTTTTATGTCTCTACTGTCAAAATTATTGAATAAACTTTGTCGATACTCGATAGTGGATCCATCACCAAGATTTGACTTTTAACCTGATCGTAATTGCCATTTAATTCCCTCAAAAACTGTATCAGCTTATGACTTGAATTTATCTCCTCTATTTTTTTTTCTAGTACCAAAAGTAGTACATTGACTGTATGAACACTTCAACATAGGTAACAAACATCCTAACTCATCCTAAAGCTTTTTCAATCTTGTAAAGTATCTAACGACATGCATATTTCCTTATGTAATTGTACTTATTTCTCTCTGTAACTAATAAAGAAGAGGACCATGACACTCCCCATATCTCATCTCTAATTCCTTCCAAAATTCAAAAGCACTTGAGGCACACAAATAAGCATCAACAATCTCCTTAGAAATCGAATTCAATATCCATAAGGTAACCATACTATCAACTCTACACCATGAATCATAAATTGATGAATTTTCATCTGGTATTTTATATCTGACATTTATAAATATAACTTCATAGCACAACTCCATGAAAGATAATTGTTACCTATTAATGGAGTTGTTACTAACGTTATTCTAGGATGATCAGATCCTTACACATCAACTAATCATTCATACTTTAATTAACAAAGTCCTCAGTTCTTGAACCAAAATCTTTTTCCTCCATACCTTGATGAAGATAGTTAGCAAAAAATGAACAAAAACTACAAGCTCACTTTTGGAATGACTTGCTATAATACAATAAACAAGTTAATATCAAAAGATTATTTCATTCACTCATGCTCAATAGCTGCAGTTCATCATCATCTTTGTAAAAATCATTTTAGTAACTAACTAACAGAATAACTACCAAAAAACTAACTTTGTACTAATGGAAATATTAAATATATTAGTATAACATTTGTTTAATGCAACTATGGTTTTGAAAATTTTTCTTTGCTTTGAATGTAGAGAAAAATAGCCTTCTTGCTTCTAAAGGTGTAAGTACTCACTACAACAAGGTAGACATTTTGCCAGGTTTTTTTTGCTACATTTTAAAAATCATCACTAAAAATAGGCTTTTGGTAATGATTTTAAAAATCGTCGCTAAAAGTAAGCTTTTAGCATTTGGTGACAATTTTAAAAAATTGTCACCAAAGGATCCACATTAATTTGGTGATGATTTTTAGAAATTGTCACCAAAATGGTCCACATTTGGTGACAATTTCCAAAATCATCGCCAAAAGATTGTCTGGAATTCCTTTTAGCGACAAATTTCATAAATCGTTGCCAAAGAATTTTAGAATTTTAGGAGGGAAACAAAAACAAAATGAAAACACTCACATCATCTGCGCTAACAAAAAAAATCTCTAAACTCAAAAGGTTTATTCTGTCACTAAAACAAGGCAATGATGTTGATCTGATCTAGGGTTATCCCAAATTGACTCATTTCTTCTGTCCCATTCTCTCGCAAACCTTACCATTTCAGCGTCACTCTTGCTTGCAGGCTCGTAAATCTAATAACCTAGAGGCTTGACTGGTCCAAATCAAAATTAGGTTCAATCTCTTGTGATTTTATTAGATTATTTGGGTTCTTGTTTTAAGGTTTAGGGTGGGTGAAATTGATGCAAATTCTTGGATAGTTTGGGGTTTAGTGTATTTCTTATTGGGGGAAATCATGGGTTGAGGTTTCATTTTTGTTTGGTGTTTCATTTGTTTGAGAAAATTAATTATTTTTTCTAGAGATTGTAAGTTGAAGTTGTTTGGGATTTTGGCAGTTGACAAGAAGAAGGGAATTAGAGATTAGGTTTTTGCCTAATTGTCGTCGTCCAAATCACTGGACATTGCTAGGCCTTTGATGAGTGGCGGGAGATTTTTTCCTAAGAAATGATGATTTTGGTGGCAACTTCTCTATTATGTCCTCTTTGCTTTTATATTTAATTGAGATTTTATGACTTTTTTCTAATGCTAGTAATATTGGATATTATTGTGATTAAGACAAACCTTCTTTGGAAGTGGACATTTACATTTTTTTGGCCGCCAAACAGAGAGCTTGATTCCAATATCACAGAACAAGAATTTGTTCAACTTTTTGTCTGATTGTGACTTATGCTTACTGTTGGGTTGGATGTTTAACTAGATAATTGCATCTTTCTGATGTTAACTTGAGTCAACTTATTAATACTGAAAATATAAAGGATTGAATTTTCCAAATGAAAATCGATTAATTTCTTGTAGTTTCATTGAATTTTATTCCTTTAGAGGCCTTCCCTTTTATTTACCATGATGCTTTCACTTCCTTCTTTTTTTGTTCAAATAGGGTCAGCTTTATTTCTTTGTTTTATGTGCTTAACAGGTGCTTATGGTTAGAGCTACCCTTGGGCATATCATCAATGTTATTGGAGAAGCCATTGATGAGAGAGGAGAAATCAGTGAGTTGTATTTGATGAGAAAATGGAGGATCTCTTTAGATGTAGTTTCTATGTCTGATCAGAGATCGATCACTATTTGCCCATTGATAGGGAGGCCCCATGTTTTGTTGATCAAGCAATTGAGCAACAGATTCTTATTACTGGTATTGAGGTACTTAATATACTCATCAAAACCTGGAATAACTGATGTGTGAAGTCTGTCCACAGTACGAGTAATTTGATACTAATTTAGGTAATGAATTATTGCTGAATTCTGTATTGTAGTTTGTTGATTTTCTTTGTCAATATCTTAGCCACCTGGATGAGGCACTTGTCTTTTCCATTTTTGATTATTTTATCTCTTATCCTGCTTTCAAAACCTTAATTCTTAAAATTATACTCATGATTTAGCTCTTCTTTCATTTTTTATAAGTGAAACCACATATGCTAATAAGAAGCTATTGCTTAAAGTTGTTTTATGCATGGTTAAGAGTATTATGAGGTCTTTTTGTGCCTCTCTTTACTAGCTTGTTGTAGTAGTTTCCTATTACATTAAAGAATTTATTACCTTGAGTTCATTTTTTGGTGCTGAGTTTTTTTAGGCTTATTTGTGGATAGAGATGATATTACATTCAAATGAACCTTCTCGTTATTACGCTCTACTGTTGGTTCTGCTATGTTTTCTACTTTGAATGATAGGAAGATTGTGAAAGGCCTCGGAGGGGTTCCTAATGAAGGTTTGGTTTTAACAATTGGTTATCACATGTGACGGGACTTTAAGTTTATTCCCTAGTTAAAGAGTTTTTGAGGGAAAAGAAGATAATGATACGTGGCATGACCTATCCTGGTGTCCTTATTGGCACCTTTGAGAATTTATTTGGTAAATTTTTTGTGTTAGATTGGATCAAAGTGATGGGTGTAGTCCCAATCACAGCAATGGCACCTACTGATATTGTGATAGGTGCAGTCCCAATCACAGCAATGGCACTCTATCGATCTTGTGATGGGTGTAGTCCCAAACTGATGGGACATTTAATAGCATTATGTTGTTCTTAAAGTCGTGATTCTCGTAACTTATTTCGTATACGATGACTAAGGTATGAAGTTGCTCTAATCAATATGGACAAACTTAGCTAGTTGTCCTAGTTATGTTGTAACTTTTTTTGTAATCTCAACATTTATAATTTGTAAACCGGTCTTTGTATTTATTATTTTGTCTATAAGAATTGTTAAGATTGTAATTAAAATCTTGTATATGAAGTATATTTTTTATCAGTGTAATTTAATGATATTTTACTTTTCATATACAATGCTTCAAATTATCAACTATTTTTATAATAAATTAACAACAAAAAATCTAAATATTATATACAATATTATAAATTAAAAATGTCGTAATTAACATAGTATAACTTTTCGTTAAAATGTGTATTAAAAATTTGACTATATTTTACAAAACATTTTTAAAAAAAAGGTAAAACCTTTTGATTACGTTTTTAGAAGCATAGTTAAAAACTTTTGGCTACGTTTTTAGAAGCATAGCTAAAAACTTTTGGCTACGTTTACGAAAACGTAGTTAATAATTTTTAACTACAAATACTAAGTGTAGCCAAATGGTATTAGTAACGATTTCTAAAAATGCCATTAATAATTTTTTGCTACGAAAATAAAGCGTAGGAAAAAGTTATTAGTGACGATTAGAAAAAAAATGTCGTCTATATTTTTTAGCTTTGAGGATTTGACGACATTTTTGGTTATGAATATAAATCGTCGCTAATTATTGTTAACGACAATTTTAAAGCTTTTAGTGACGTTTTTTTCATAGCCAACTGTAATTTCTATTCTAGTATTTCAAAAAAATCGAAACTTATTAAAAATTGTTTGTCATCTTGTATTTCTTCTTTCTTACTACCACGAGTCTTGCTGCATATTTTTTTTTCAACATTTTGTCTCATAATAAAATTACAAGTGTCTCTTTGCATCGTGTAAAAGTATGTCGTCCTAAAAGATTAAAATATAAATGATAAATATGTAAATATAAAAGAGATCGATTCAAACACTCTAAAATGTATTATCACTGACCTAATAAAGAAATTACAGCAGAGAAGCATGGCATTGAAAAATTGCCATATCAGTAAATAGTTTATTTCTCAAACAATTCTTGATGATTTAATTACTTCTCAACTTTACAACAAGCAAACAATCGCAGCTTTACAACACAAACATTCCTTTCGGGTCTCGGCCAACTTTAATCAAGTACAGAATAGTTAGCATATATGCCATGTTTAGTAGAGATCGATTTGCTGAAGTTCTTTGCTACTGTTCGGTTGTCTCCTTAATTCTAAAACTTGAAAAGAAAGAACAAACGGTAAAGTCCAATTTTCATTTTTTCACCAAAGAAAGAAACGCCAAGTCGCTTAGTTTTCAAGGTTTTTGTCAAATTGAAAGTTCTCATTCCTAAAAGAAACAAGAATCTTATAATCACTTCATGGCTAAGCACTCGCTAACAAAAGAGACAAAGTAAAAGCTATTTTGGAGGTTGGCGTTTTCCTAGCACAAGAATCGAATGAACACATGGCAAAGCTGAAGTTTTCTTTGATGGGTCTCAGCTCTTTAATTTAGTCACATCATCTTCTGCACGCTTGTGGATACTCCGTGCCGTCCGATAGATTTTGTGGAATCCAACCAAAAGCTTTAACCGATCTTTAAGGCAGAAATTCCTTCAAGGTTTTCCTATCTCTTTCACAGGTCTGAAGACCATGTCAAGGGAGGAAAGGAAGGAATCTTAAATCAGAATTTGAGATTGAAGGGTTCTTAAAGCGTTATTGTGCTTCTTTGAACAATGAAAAGATGGCTGTGCTCTACGATATATACACAAGAACAGAATTTTGATCCTCAACCATAAGTGGTCTTTTTTCGGTATAGTAGAAGCAATAAGAAATAATTATAATTTTATTTATCTTTATCTAGATTTGCCAGGCTAATCTTTGAATATCTGATCTGTTAGTTGAAAAGAAGACATGATCAAACATTTGAGATTATGTGTAAAATTATGTCGTACAATTGCCCAAACCTTTTTTTTTCTTTCATTTTAAAATTTTCTTTTAAGCAGAAGTTAAGGTAGATCAATTAGAGTTGAGGTTCGAGGTTTAAGTCTTAATGTCTCCATCAGGATAGGACGTTCATGTCGCA
Organism: Erythroxylum mucronatum; assembly: GCA_027563825.1. NCBI lineage: Eukaryota > Viridiplantae > Streptophyta > Magnoliopsida > Malpighiales > Erythroxylaceae > Erythroxylum > Erythroxylum mucronatum. Next base: position 20,599,612 of record JAOSBP010000204.1, read on the forward strand.
CAAGAAGAACCTTGTAACTTGCATTTTGTTTGTCAATTGATATACTTCAATTCTAATGGATCACTCCACTAATTATTAGGTGATTACTGATAAGTGTTAATTTTATGAATTTTAACAAAGGATGGATTTTTTTTAATTTATAAAACTTTATGAACTCAAATTTTGGTGATGTAAGAAGAAAATAATATCTTTTAATTTCTCGAACTCATAATAAAATTACCATTTTTTATGAACTTAAATTGTATTGAATAAGATAGAGTTTAAATTTGTATTTAATCTCTTAATCCTCCTAACATAGTGTGCCTTTAATTAATCATAAAAACGCTTCATTATCATTTATAAAACAAAAAGTGTCCATTCCAAACGATCAATCATCAACTACTGAGAAGATTAGACGCACTACCACGGAAGCTAATCCAATTGTACAAAACTGGCTTTTAAGTAGTTGCTACACCTGTACCGATAATGTTTCAGCTTTCACGTAAAAGCAACAGTTTATGGTGCGTGGCCCACTTTGAGCGTAGGTAGAGAGAGCACTACAGTAATGGGAGATAGCTTCCTCCCTCATTCAATAGCAGCCTATGATCTGACCAATCCCCATTATTCAGGTTTCGTTCCAAATTTTGATAGTTAGTTTGACAAAACCTTGCATTGGCACCACATTTCAACTATGGGGTGTGATGTGTTTGTCCATAAAACTTATGTACTCATCGAACACAGGAAATAAAGTTATGTGCTGAGATAGAGAAAACGACTAATTATTTATTATTGGGTACTTCTCTTTTTTCTTCTTCATTTTCAAATTTCTTCTAGGTTACATACATCTCATTTTACTTGGATGGTGGATATTTGTATGTTCTATGACTAATAATTGTATCTGACACTATATTAATGTAGCTTCAAAATTGAAATGGGCATCTTCCTAGTTAATAATTGTATTTTGCCATTATATTTATAAAAATAAAGCAAAAAGATAAAAATAATATTAAACAAATAGAGAGTATCTGTAATTGAAATAAAATAAAATTATAACTTTTTCAGTATTTAAAATCAGATTAATAAGTTAAAAATATCATTAATTTTATTTTGTTATTTAAATAATCATTTTATAGATTAGTTTAAGATAGACCTTAAACTTAACCGTGCACTTTTTTTTTTGAGTACAGGGAAGGAAAAACAAGACAAATTACATGTTTGTACTAGGGAGATGGACCCCTGACATATCCTCTAGAAGGAGAGAGAGGTACCCTGTAAGTGTAGACTCAAACATAGCGACTCTTAAGGCAAATTGATCGGCAAAATTAGCCAGGCAATCGACAAAACGGTTACCTCCCGATAGATGTGACAGCGAACAACAACCCAATTCCAAGTAAACAACTCGTTAATACCCATTATTAGGGGATTGGGAGACAATGAACGTTGAGCCGAGGAAGACAGCATATGAAGTACTTATGGAGAATCTACTTTTAGTTCAATTCGACGATAACCCAGATTCGAAACAAGTTGAAGCTCGAAAAAAACTCCCCAAAATTTAATAGAAATAGAGGAACACTAGCCAAGATTTTGGACGAAACCATCAAACCAAACGCTTGAACTATCACGAAAGAACCCACGGGCTATGGCTAAAGAGGGCGATCGCTTGGACACGCCATCCGTATTTAATCTGACCAACTCTTTTGGTAGGCAAGATTGTTAACATTTTTGGGTCGATGAGCCATAGCAGTTGCATTGAACGTATTTAATTTAATCCCATTAGATTAACAACGATCATGGATCGGACTAGGTGGATCCGTCTTCCTGCAATGGATGCTGACCTGAACATGCTATAATAAATCAACTTTGACCAACCCTGACGGAGCTTCAATAATGGAAATGGAATAAGAGGGAGCAGTATTTGAGGTACCCGTCAAATCAAACAAAACAAAATTGGTTATAGGTTGGGTACTATTTTATGAAAAAGCAAAAGCTTATCAGACGGTAAATTCTGAACGCTAATTGATAGGGCCCTGTCCTTGCTAGAGTGTGCCTTGGTTTACCATTTCTGATATGTTATTCTCCCAAAAAGAGATTGTTTATTAGCCGCATCTTATCGTGACACAATTAGACGAGAAAGGTCGTCCGTTCATTTCACTAGTAGTTGCTCTATCGATCCAAAAGTTGTAGGGAAGTACTAACGTGAATCATATTCATATTCTCAGGAGCTGAAAGTGAAAAGAGCCCAGTTTTTCTTAGGATAATTAGATTACTCTTAGATTTTGTTTAGTTGGGGTTAATTAATAGAATTAAATGTAATGTAATTTTATTTCATCGTTTGTGAGGAGAATTTATATTGAAATGGGATGAAAGATGATGATTTTATATTACATCTCATTGTATTCTAAACAGTAAAAATGAGAAATCTCCGATTTGCGGAGTTTAAGATGAAATATAAAATAACAAATAACTTTTCACTATATTACATTATAAACCCTTCTTTCAAACAATATTTCACTATATAACATTATGAAATATTTCATCCCTCCTAAATAATAATCTTATAATAATACATCCAATTATATTTCATTTCATTATAAATCATCCAATTTTATTAAAAACCTTTCGTCCAACTAGCGTAGCATTATGCTCAGCCTAGCTACTTTAATATAATCTCATCGACGTTTCTTCAATTGGGTTTCAAGATATAGTGCTTTCATAGCAATTTTGCTCTTACCCGAAATCATTCTTCCTTCGAGAGGTCTACTATATAAGTCTACACTTCCATTCATGTTGAAGAAACTCAAAGTCTACATCTTCTTATCGTTAAGAAAGAAAAAAGACAGGAATCACTATTTCCAATTGTTGCATACAGTAGTTTCATATATTTTTCTGTTTGAGCATCATGTATTTTTAATTTTAATGAATTTATCACTGGTTTGAAGTGTGGCTATATTATAAGTTGCCAATTATACATACTTCTTTCCTTTTTTCAGTTTACATGATTTGGAAATCTACTCTTGCAGGACCTGAGCTCTGACATGGATTGTATTGCTGGCAAAGAACCTCAGAAAGGCTCTCGCTCTCTTGGTCTTGCATCAAATGGAACTTTAGCAAGCTGGGCTTCAAATTGCGATCTGTTAACCAATTTGGTTTCAACTATGATATCTAGGTTGGGTTTTGAACAGTCATCTTTCTTTCCAAACACGCTAACGTTCAAATTATATTGGAGTTTCAACTTATATATACATATACCGGTTTTCTTTAGGCAACCACTACATAAAATTTAAAAATACAAACAGCTGGTTTTGTGCCATATGTCCATATAAATTATTTAATGAATTAATAAATAAAATAATTCAAAATTAATTATATATGTAAATTATTTAATGAGTCAATAATTTAAAATTAAATAAATTATTGCTTTAAAAGTAATATAATTTAAATACCTAATTGCCTAATTAGTTTGACATAATAGACTAATATTCATCGCATTAACTTTAGGAGTTCAAAGGATGTAATCTTTCTTAATTCTTTAAATACAATAGATTTGCAATCATCATCCATTTATATAAAGTAGAATAATCAAAATTTATACAAACTAATATAATAAGTATCTGATCATTTAAAAGAACTAAGCTACTTGTATATATAAAGATGAAAAAGTAATTTTTGTCTCATTCCTTCGTAGTAATAGAATTCACATCTCAATTACAATAGCCTTTTAACTCTCTCTTGATATTGATGGAAGGTTAATATAAGGAATTTATATGGAAAATCTTCCATTAGTAATTGTATTTTAATAGCAATGTTATAAATACTAGTACTCAGAAGTAATATTGAGCGCTACCTAAGCCATTATGATTAATGTACACCTACTAGCCTAGTGTTAGACACTTAAGTCTAAGTTATAGAATTGTATAAGTGTTGGTGAGTATTGGTTGATGCTTGACACTCGTTTGTAATATAGAGATGAGATGTTAATGATGAAATAAGGTAAAAACTTATAAGCGGATGAGAATAAATGAGCATCATTGATGAGAACTCGAGAGTAGTGAGCATTAGTGCATATTAGCAAAAATCTTTGACAAAAGGTAAGATATAGACCTGAGACCAAAAGATAATGGGGCAGCTAAATCGTGCTAAGTCCAAAGGTGCACGAAGGCACTTAACTTCGACGAGAAGGTTGAAAAGTTATATATAAATCTATGAGGTTTATTATATGGACTCATATTATTACTAACTTAGGTCATTAAGCAATATGATTTCATCATGAATGTGCGTGGATTGACCATACATAAAAATGACTTGGAATGGCTAAGCCAAAGGTTTATCAAGGTGTTTATCTATGATAATTTGACAACACATGGCAAGACCATGGAATATGTGGCTAAGAAAGTGCGGGCACTTCTTTAAGTAGTGAGAAAGTGGGTTAGATGATATGGTAATTGATTGACACTTTCTAAACACATTTTCTCATATGGAAAAGAGAAGTTAGTGGCCTAAAGTGAATAACTTCTTACTAGTTTGATAGAGTTAGTGAAGAAAGTGGATATTTTAGCATACTTAGTTCTTGAGTTTCTGTAAACCTATATAAGGCATCTTTATAAGTTCATTTAAAGGTGCCAATTTTTGTACATTGAATTATCTATAAGAGAGTAAAGAGATTTGCAGGACAGTTCTTGTTATGAGCTTTGAGTAAGAAATTCTTGGGTTGTTTTATTATAAAGTACTAAAAGGAGGAAGTTACTTGAGTAAGGTATTGATTATTATGAATAGTTCATAAAAGGTTGGTTTTTTCCATATAAATCTCTTATCTATTCATTTGATTGATCTATGTGCTAAATACTTGCATATTATGTGTGGAAGTAAAAAACTTAAACATAAGTAGCTTGAGGCATTAAAAAATAAACGAACTTATTGGACAAAAATTACAAGGGAAGGCTTAGTTAGACTTTAAGACTTAATTTGGGTGATATATAAGGACTTCAACAACTTCATTTAATTTTAATATACTCAAGAAAGTCTCTGTGATGACTAATATTAGAGATAGTTGGCAAACAACTGATGCCAAAGCTCCAAAGAGGATAACTAGTATCAGAGCCTCATTGATGAGCAATGGTTGGTGGAAGCAATCTTTTGGAAAAAGTTGCTAATTAAAATATAGGTAATCACTAGTCCTCTATCACCAATGAAGGACGTTGTGGTTCCTTTCTTAGAACAATTTGAAGCCTTGGTGATGAAGCTTCAAGAAGTGAAGAAAGTGTTTAAGGAACAGAGCTTACAAGGAGATGAGCTACAATTTGTTAATGTCAAAGTGTTATATCTAGGTATTAAACAAGAGTTTGATTAGAGAGCACTTTGGTAAGGTGTGAGAGCCAGAAGTTTTGATGGAAAAACGAGTGCTAAAGAGTTAAAAATTTCTCACATAGAGTAATGCTTTGCAATGATAAAAGTGTTTGATTCGAAAAAAATGTCAATCACAATTATGGGTAGTGGATAATGCAAAGCTATGGTACAGTATGCAGATCTCTAATGACTTTACTATAAGTAGACCTCTTATTGACACTTTGAGAGAAAATGAAGATGGAGCTAATGCACTAGTTCCTCCCTAGTAATACTTATGACTCATAAGAGAAGTTTTAAAGTGATTAAAAATAAGACATCTCAATGCAAGAGTATGCGAGGAAATTCACATATTTGATATTAGATGTGCACAACAAGTTAGAGACAAGGACAAGTTATTTAAATTCATAAATGACTTGCAAGGTTAAGCACAAGTTAAGCTTAAAAGTCAAAACATGAAAGACTTTCCAAGTGTAATTGTGGCTACAAATACCTTAGTGGATCTCCAAATGCCACCAGCTATTTGAACTTGACAGAGGACAAGACTAATGGCAGAAATTAGAATGGCTCGAAGAAAGGCCAAGAGATGGCAAGTAAAACTTCCCACTATAAGTTGAAGAAATAATTAAAATGAGATATTGCATATTTCATTTATGAAGGGTCATTCTCGAGAATGCCCAAAATGGAAGGTGAGTGAGGAGTAAGTGAATTCTATGGTCTTAAAAGATTAAGGAAAGGGAGGTGAGGATTTGACGAAAAAAGTATACCCTAATAATTATGTTATGTGTAACATCCCACCCCCTACGGGAAGGGTAAATAGTAATTTTGTACAGGGGTGAGAGTGATTAGGATTGATTTGGCATTCTCATGCATACTGGTATTTGTGAATAGTGAATTTTGCACATGAAAAATAACTGTACATGCATTCATGATATTTCTCGGTATTTGTGCCTACATGGGATTTTATTTTGGAAATGTGGTTTATGGGCTTAAAAATTTATTCGGAATGGATCATTATAGGTTTTACATTTTAAGGGACTTTTAGGAATTTTCCGGGAAAAATTTTCGGACCGAAAAATCGCCAAATGACGAACCGGTTGACTTTTGGTACTGAAAATGTCTGTCAAATGGTACTGGAATATGGGGCACGGTGATTTGGAATTGAAATTGGGACCCTTGAAGATGTAATTTTTATTATGAATTATTTTATCAAAGATTATTACCTAGTTTTGTCTTTTATCCCTTTAATTGGACAAGTGGATTCATGACTCATCCAATTCATTAAATGCTCTTATTGTCCCCATTCACTTTCGGCAACTTCAAGTTGAAAGCATGAAAGATGAGTCTCCAATTGTTGTGTTTCATCCGAAACCTTCTACTCTCTTCTTTTTCTTCTACTTTCCTTCACCCACGATTTTGACACTCTTTCCTCTCCTCTTCTTGGATTTTTGCTTACTTCTCTTTGTCATCTCCTCCTCCATGGCTTACTCTTCTTTGCATACAAAATAAAAGTTCAA
>JAOSBP010000204.1:20624774-20635610 GCA_027563825.1 Erythroxylum mucronatum
AATGAGAAATGGAAAAGTTTCCTTGTATATGATTGTGTGATTTCTCAAGTTTGCATGTGTTAGTTGTTCTTAGTCTAGTGGCAGTGATAGCTAATTATTGCTTGATTGTTGGAGTTGGGAGGTATGAATTTGAGGGTTGTGATAGATGATGCGAGTTGTATATGATATGAATTTTGAGTTGAGATTTGGAAGTTTAATGTAATTAGGTTGGTTCTTGAATGGTATTGAAGTTGTGCTGTTGTTAAAGGATTGTTTTTAGGAAGTTTAGAAGTGTGTTTAGTGTTTGGTTGGAAGATGGAAGCTTTGGTCAGGCTTTGAAGGAGAACTGGACTTCTTGTCCTACATGTCCGTTTAACGGATACTCTCGGATGGTTTTAGAAGGTTTCTCCAGCGTGTGTCCGTTAAACGAACATGCATGTCCGTTTAACGGACCTTCTCGGATGCCTTAGTCCCCTTGCCCAGCTTATGTCTGTTAAACGGACATGCAGGTCCGTTTAACGGACTTTCTCGGGTAAGTTTGGGGTTTTTGCCCAGCGTGTGTCCTTTAAACGGACATGCATGTCCGTTTAACTATGGAGAGTTTGGGCAGTTTGGCCAATTGATGTCTGTTAAACGGACATGCATGTCCGTTTAATGGACATCCTCGGGTTAGCCTTGGTATTTTACGTTTTTGTCCATTTTTGAAGCCTTTTCTCGTTGTCTTGATCAGTTTAGGGTTCGTTGGGATAACCCTATAGGAACCCGCTAGCGCTTTCCGATTTTGGGTTCAGATTGTTGGATTCCGAGAACGTGGTCCAACACCATGGTTGGGCTTCGGGAACAAGGGCCAACACAAATAGCCTACCTTTAGACATCGATCCATTAGTAAGCCCCTTTGAGCCTTATATGAAGTTTTTCTTGGTAACCTTTTCTTAGAAAAACCTTGAGCCTAAAAGAAAAATGAGTATTTACTCCTTAATTTATGATTAGTAGATTTTTTACCTGTGTTTTGATATTTTTAGGAATGAGATACAAAAAATTAAGTGTAGGAAAGATGGTAAAGTGTATGAGAATGTCAATAAATAGGCTAATCTCATTCCAATATAAAAATAAAGAAAAAATTTAGAAAAGAAAAAATATAAAGTATTTAAATTGATTAGTATAGATATTGTAATTGAAAATGAAGAAAAAGAGGTGGTTGCAAAAATTTGAGGAGTCACTGGAGTGAAGATTGATGTTTTCATTTAATTTATTTGTTATTGATTTCCTAATTGTGAACATTGTTATTTCCTTCATTCCTTTTCCTTTATTAGCTTATTTAACCCTTTGGCCCCATTATGACCTTATTCAAGTCCTTTTGATTTATAGTTGCATATATCCATTTAAGTAGTAAAGATTAAATAATTTTCAAACTTATGGGAAATTCTCTTTCAATAGAAGATGATAAGAATACCTTCCTAAAATTTTAAACACTTACATAAAAGAGTAGTACCTTGTGAAGACATATCAAATTGAAGTGTTTGAACTTGATAAAGGAGGTGGAATAATGTTTATTTTGTCATGTTTGGATTATAATTTACATGACAAGTATTATATGATTAAGTTTTGAAATTAAATTATGACTTGAATTTGTATATCTTATGTTGTTAATTGCATGACTAACTAATGAGCTTAGGTCAATGTTTATGGATCACATTAAAATAAACCCTCAGGAGACTATAACTTCTTTACTATGGGTATCTAGGGGTTTATAGGATTGTTGCATATGTTAAATATCACTGTACATATACAAAAATGGGATTACTATTATGATAGTTGAGTTTAGGATAGTAGTTAGAGTTTAGTTGTTATTAATTGCTTAAGGACAAACAATAAGTTGAGTATGGGAGAATTTGATAGGTCGGTATTTTAAATATTATTTGGAGTTAAATTACTCAGTATGATACTTGTATAAGATGTTTACTATGAATTTTATAATGTTTTCTTACGATTAATTCATTATTTTGTAGATGATTATTTTGAGGAGAAAATACAAAATTACGTGTCATTTTCTCCACAATTATCTAATCGAGGAGATTTTAAAGTCATTTGGAAGAATAGAAAATTGTAACAACTTTAAAGAAGACATAAGAAGTCAGTAACAATATGTCAATGTTGGACTGGGAGTTTATTAATAGAATGTAAGGAGGGTTTATAATGAAATAAGATAGAAGAGGAGGGCTTCATATTACATCTTATTTTATCATAAACAGTAAAAATGAAAAACTTTTGATTTGAAGGGTTTAAGATAGAATGTAAAATGATAAACAACTTTACACTATATTACATTATAAACCCTTCATCCAAACAACATTTTACTATATTACATTATGAACCATTCTATTCCTCCCAAACAACAATTTTTTAATATTACATCTATTTACATTTCATTCCATTATATTCTATTACATTTCATTCCATTAAAAACTTTACGTCCAACCAAACATAACCTAAAAGATGTTGAAAAAGTGGAAAAGTTGATTCATTCCATTTTATTCTATTATATTCTATTTCGTTAAAAACTTTATGTTTAACTAAATATAGCCTAGAAAATGTAGAAAAAGTGGAGAAGTTGGCATCTGAGACATAACATGCTCTAGACATGCAAATAGAAAGGCGCCTATCTATCGGAAAGGTGAAAGAGGCTAAGATTGGCTTCAAACTGCAAGTTGAGTCTAGTTCCACACTTGTCATTATTTTGCACAGAAAGCTACAAAACGAAATTGGTCAGTTACAATTTAGTGTTAGGCAGTGATTAATTTAAGTTAAATGTTATTTAAACCTAAATAATTAAATTTGCATAAATAATTGAAATTTCAGATAAGTGAATTATAATTATGATCTAACCTGACCTGTGGCAACCTTAACTATATTCACTAGAACATTATTGCTTGATAGAACTTTTACGTAAGTATCAATCATCAATCATACATAAATCCAACAATTTGAAACTGCCATAAGGCTTCTAGCAGAATCCGAGAACAAAGTGGCAGACATGACCACTTCACGGACAAAATGAAGTCCTCCAATGGCACAGTTCTACGAGGAGAACAACTGCATCCAATCAGAATCAATGCAAGTATCAGCAGTACATTAATACTTGTTACCACTTGTTATGACTGTAACGTCTTATTAGCTGCTTTAGATTCCATTAACTTCCACATATACCAAGATCCAACAGATCTATAAGGTTTCCACTTCTCACAAACCTCCTCCATTTTCAACGCGTGAGGCAAATCCTTGAGCCCGTACAAATTCTGCACTCCTTTTCTCACCACCAAATCACCCACAGGCAACACATCTGGTCTGTGCAGCGAAAACATCATAAACATGTGAACAGACCAAACCCCAATTCCTTTCACCGTCGTCAAGCTACTCAAAAGCGCATCATCACCGATCTGAAGAATCGAAGAATCCGACAAAAACCCACTTTTGTACTTGTCTGCGAGGTCGTGCAAGTACCTAGCTTTTCGACCTGAGACCCCTATTTCTCGGAGTTGTTGTGCAGACAGCGAGAGGACGATGTCTGGGTTGACTTCTGACTCACCGCCACAGAGCTCGAGAAAGCGAGTGTAGATCGACTTAGCGGCTTTAGAGGCGAGTTGTTGATAAAGAATACTTCTTGCTAAAGATAGAAATGGCCGGTCGTGACAGTCGAACGTGGGTGGTTTTTGAGTGTCGATAAGCGTAGTAAGGAGAGGATCAGAGTGGCGTAGATGGTCAAGGGCGAGCTCAATCTCACCTTTGACTGATAAGGGCTTAGCGACGGAGAGACTGGAAGAGATGGCCATTGTTGTGGTTGAACTTTTGGCCGGAGCTTTCCTGATTTTTCGTGATCGGAATGAGATTTTGGGGACGGTTTGTGAAGGAGAAGATGATTTGTTAATTGTTTCAGCATTGGATCGGGTCACTGGTCTGCCCATTTGAGAATGTAATCGGTGAGGCTTCGTTGGAAAATCGCTAATGGGCTGAGGGCGGCGGCTTGTAAAAGAAGTATGATGATCTAGTCGTTAGTCGTCCGACTAGGTTCATCGACAAAATGGCGTAAATGATGAGCGGGCAATGTTGTCGTTTCGGTGCTTGCTGTTTTATAGTGACCAAGTTATAGACACACCTTTTTAACAAAAAGACAAAAATCATTTATATTATCTGGTTGATGATATCAAACAGTTTATTATTATTATTTTATTAAAATATAAATCATTTCTTAATAACTTTTAACGATAACTTTATATTTATGTTCAAATAGATATTCTTATAATTTTATAAACTAAATAATTACGTTTAAAAAATCGTATAACCTACTAACCACGAAATTTTCCAAATTCACTGAAATATTAAACTAAACCAAACTTTTAAAGTTCACGAATTTATCGATGTAATTAAATTATTTGACATTTTTATTACTTATTATATCCAAATTAAAAGTATTACAAACATGATGTAATCTAGTTGGCATATATAATGGGAAAGACAAAGGTTTTAGCTCCATGTCTTTAGAAGTTGAGTTAGTGCATAATAATGTAAAGAAAAAAAACGATACCATAAACAAGGATTAATTAAAATAGTTTAAAATTAACTAAAATTCATAATTTTGGTTCAAAATTTAGAAAATAATAATAATATGTTCAAATGTGAATGAAATATAAACTTTAATTTTTACGTTAACAAATTATAATTGTAACTAAAAATAAATTATAAAATATACATTTTCCTTTTCTTCCTCTTCGGACACTTCAAAAGCACAAGACCATTTCATGCTAAGACATGACCTACAATTCTTTGTATGGTGAGAGATGCAATTGCTAGGTTGCTTGGAAATATTGGCACTAGAGCACTTGTTTGTACTTTGATTATGTAAGTTTTCGTTCTTAATATTCAAACATCAAAACATAAATTATGAATCATACGTAAATTATTTGTGTCCAATCAGATCTTGAAGATAATATTAACCACATAGATGAAGTGAATAAATCACTTACCTTGAGTAAAATTCGTCGTGATGCAAAGAGAAAGCTTCAACAATCACAAACTAATTTCTCTCTCCTAACCCTCTTTCTATAACATATAGCTTAATGGATAGCCCAATACACAAATATGTTTGTTTTGTATTTGTTTTTTTTTTGTAACTAGGATAGAGAGATGACCAGTTTATATACACTTCTCTATTGAAATTAAATCTTATACGTCCTTTAAGTACTAAATTAACAGTCAAGATTTAATATACTATTAAATAAAGAAAAAACCAAATTTAGTATGGCCTGCAAAAAATATAGGCTATAACATCAGTCCATATTTCTTATATTCTCCCACTTGATCAGATGTTTCATTATTACATTTAATAGTACAACATAAGGCTATCAAAAATTAAATCTTATAAACCGTTAATATCATAAGCAGCTCAACACAACAAATCACATAATCTAAGTTATGATAGTCATATACAGTATAGTTGTATACTCCCTTCCATATACCACTACATTAAGAACTTATTATGTTTAGGTTCATAAGTTGTATATAAACAACATATAGTCCACATACTTATTATGAAAATACATACAAATTTCTTTTTCAAACAATTATGTATACATAAACATAATGAATAAGAAATATAAAATTCAGAAACATATTATTATTAAGCTCAAGAGTGTTAAAACATCATCATCAAACATTATTATCAATTATCAATGAAACCAAGACCCATCCTAAGTACATGTTTTTGAATGTCTTTGGCATTAAATCCTTAGTTAGAGGATCTATAACCATGAGATATGTGATAATATGTTCTTTATACAATTTTTTGTTTCTGAATCTCCTTTTTAACAACAAAATACTTAAATTCCATGTGTTTTATACCTCTAGAGTATTTGTCGTTTTTAGAGATAAAAATTATTGTATAATTATCACAATAAATTTTTAGCGGCTTGCTTGTTATGTTGATAACCCCAAGACCTAAAATAAAGTTCCGTAGCCATAATGCATTAATTGTAGCCTCATAATAAACTACAAATTATACTTCCATAGTGGATGAAGTAATGATAGACTGTCTAATGCTTTTCCATAAGATTACTCCTTCGGCTAATAGGAACAGATAACTAACTTTATACTATCAATACACCTAGCAAAATTTGAAAATGAATATCCAATCTCTTCCAAATGATAAGACCTTTTATAAGTAAGCTTGTAATCCTTTGTTCCTTGAAGATATCTCAACATTTTCTTTGCAGTCTTCCAATGATCAATACCAGGATTACTTTGATATTTACTCAACATCCCTACTGTAAAACTGATGTTAGGTCTAATACAGGCATTTCCCAATCTGAAAAGCTGATGTTAGGAGGTACAACAAACTGCTACAACAGAAGCATATGGAATTGTTTCCATTTCTTTACGTTCCACATCATTCTTTGGACATTACATAAGACTAAATTTATCTCCCTTTTGAATAAGGACTACACCTACTGAGCACTTGCTTATGTTAAATTTCTTAAGAATTTTCTCAATATAAGCTTTCTAAGACAATCCTAATAAACCTTCTGATCTCTTATGGAATATTGAAATTCCAATCACATAGGATGTCTCTCCCTTATCTTTTATTTTATAACCTTTAGAAAGAAATTCTTTATTCTTATGCAACAAACCCAAATCATTAGTAGCAAGTAAAATGTCATCAACATACAGAACTAGAAATATAAACTTACTCCCACTGATCTTCCGATAAATACACCGATCAACAATGATTTCCTTAAAACCGAAAGAAGTAATAGTATTACTAAACTTAATATACCATTGCTTGGAAGCTTGTTTATGTCCATATATTGACTTCTTCAATTTACACACCATGCTTTCTTTACCTTCAATAGAAAAACCCTCAGGTTGATCTATATAAACTTCCTCCTCAAGATCCCCATTCAGAAAGGCTATTTCCATACCCATTTGATATAGCTCTAAATCAAATTGAGCTACTAATGCTAAAATTATTCTTATTGAATCTTTCTTTATCATCTTTATGAGTGTAACATTTGGAAACAAGTCTAGCTTTATATCTTTCAACATTGCCATTCAAGTGGTGTTTGGTCTTAAAGACCCACTTACAGCCAACTCGTTTAGATCCTTTTTGCAATTCTACAAGATCCCGGACATTGATTTGAGCCATTGATTTTAACTTTTCTTTCATAACATCAATCCATCTTTCAGACTTATCACTACCTATGGCTTGTGAAAACAAAACAAGATTATTATCAATGTCATAATCAGAATCTAACTCTTGCAAATAAGCCATATAATCATCATAAATAGCCAACCTTCTAACCCTTATAGATTTATTTAAAGTTATACCAACTAATTCATTTGCATTAGCTGGTAATAAGTCAAGCTCTTCATGGGGTGCTTCTTCATTATCCAAATGTTGTTCTTGATTATTTTGATCTTCTAAATTAGGAACAAAGTTTGTTGTGGTTATAGGTTTAAGAAGATTTATGGGTAATGAAACATCAACCATTATTACTTTACTATCCACAACTTGATTTTCAACACTCCCACTAACCTCACCATTCTTTAAAAATTTGGCATTGGCTGTTTCAATAATTCTAGAACTGTGGTTCAAACAATAAAACCTATACCCATTAGATTTCTCTAGGTAACTAATAAAGTAACCACTAATTGTTCGAGAATCCAATTTTCTTTCAAGTGGATTATAGATATGTGCTTCTGCAGGACAACCCAAACACACAGGCGTCTTAAACTAGGTTTCCTTCAAATCTATAACTCAAAAGGAGTTTTAGGGACTGCCACCTTGTTTAAAAAATACATAGCAATTTTAAGTGCATACATCCACAAACTTTTGCATAATGAGGAATTACTCATCATACTCCTAAACATATCTATTAATGTTTTATTTTGCCTTTTTGTTACATCGTTTTGTTGTGGTATGCCTGGTAGAGTGCATTGTGCACATATGCCATGACTTTCAAGGAACTTAGCAAATGGACCAGGACACTGTCCAGATTCTTCACACTTTCCATAATACTCCCCACCTCTATCAAATCTTATAATTTTCACTTTTCGATCTAATTGCTTCTTAACCTCCTTTGCAAACACCTCAAGGGTATTTACAACTTGAGATTTTTCATGTACCAAGTAGATTTATCCATATCATGAAAAATCATTTATAAAGGTGATGAAGTAATTTTCTCCATTAAAGGATGAAGTGTCAAAAGGTCCACAAATATCGATGTGTATTATTTCAAGAAGCTGACTGGTTCTCATGGCTCCTTCTTGCTATGTTTGGTTTGCTTGCCCTTAATGCATTCCAAACATAAGCCAAGATCAGTAAAATCTAGATTTAATAGAATCTTTTTCTTTTACTAATCTTTCTAACCTCTCTTTGGATATATGACCTAAATGTTTATGCCACAAGTAAGAAGAATGTTCATTTGCCAAACTACGTTTCATTCCAACATTATGATTAACAATAAATAGGGATTAAAAAAAAAACATTGTCAAGTTACAATTTATATAAACCATCCATAAGCATTTCATAACCAATAAAGGAATTATTCTTATACAAATTGAAACAACCATATCCAGCCTTAAATTTATATCCACTAACATCAAGTCTAGAAATAGAAATTAAATTTCAAGAAATTGAAGGTACATAGAGAGTGTTTATTAGATCTAAGTGAAACCTAATATCTAATGTTAACGTGTAAGTCCCTATACCTTCAACTGTGACCCCATAAATAGAAAGTTGCTAGTTGAGTTTATGGTTTGGATTGTAAAGAATCCCTGCATAATATTGGAAACATAAGTAGTGGCACCAAAATCAAACCACTAAGTATTAGAAGGAACTTTATATTAATTCAAAGCATATAGAAACATAATGTATACCTTTCCTTTCGAACCAAGTCTTATGTTTTAGGCAATCTTTCTGATAATGTCCTTCCTTCTTGCAGAAATGACATTTATCTAACTTTTGTCCCTTCCTTTCACCATCAGCAACATATGGAATTTTAGTAGGTTCATTCTTCTTAAATTCTTGGCTTTTGGTTTGAGTTTCTTTCCAACTCCTTGACCTATTAGGTTAATAGAAAGAACTACTTGTTTCTTTAATCTCGCTTTCTCCTAAATAAGGTTACTGGACAATTCATCAATATTCCACTTATCATTTAATATGATATAATTGATGTGGAAATGTCCATATTCAATAGGAAGTGAGTTCATGATAAATTGCACTAAGAAGGAGTCTTCCACAGTCATACCTAATGTTTTAAGTCTTACTACGATATTAGTCATATCAAGGACATGTTGTTGCATACTCTTTGACCTATCAAACTCCATGGTCATGAGTTTAGTCATAAGTGTCCCTATAAGTGCCTTATCGATAGAACGAAACTTATCTTCCACAAGCTTAAGAAAATCTTTAGCATTTTGATTTTTAGTGTTAAAAAGAGTAGACTTAATGTTATTAGCAACTATCATTCGTATAAAATTTAAGCATAACCTATTAGACCTTACCCATGCCTTATAGTGTGCCTTTTTAGCCTCTATATTGGTATCATTAAGGTCAGAAGGCTTATCCTCTAATAGCGCTAAGTCAAGATCCAAAACACCTAAATGGAAAGTGGCTTGTTCGCTCCATTAAGAGAAATTCACACCAGTGAACAAGGTAACAGAAGAAGCTTGAGAGCAAAGGCTATTAACTGCAAACATATAAACTGTCACTAAGTAACAGATTCAGACAAGAAACACTTACATTAGATATATTGCAGGTTTCCTTTGGGTAAGCACAACAATACATATCATCACTATTATTAGAATTTTATTTAAACTTTATAAGAAAATTAAATAACCCTTCATCAATCATATATAACATCTTTGGATAACTATATA
The DNA here is from genome assembly GCA_027563825.1 of Erythroxylum mucronatum. Classification (NCBI taxonomy): domain Eukaryota; kingdom Viridiplantae; phylum Streptophyta; class Magnoliopsida; order Malpighiales; family Erythroxylaceae; genus Erythroxylum; species Erythroxylum mucronatum. Next base: position 20,634,684 of record JAOSBP010000204.1, read on the forward strand.
TATGTGACAAGAGTATATCAATTTTTCTCCTTTATATTTATTAGTTATAGAACATTGATTTACCTTTGAGTAAAGTCCTTAATTTCTATCAACTAATAAAATTTTCATAATAACATTTCATAAAATACAATAAGTCCTTAATTTCTATTAACTAATAAAATTTTCATAATAGCATTTCATAAAATACAAAACTTATATGACTGGATATTCAAATTTTAATTTGGCCACTTTGGTTCACTAACAAATTAATTTTAATTATACTGTCATATGTATATATCTAAATAATAATTTATCCATAAGATGAAATTAAAATTAAAATTTTGATTATAGGTCAAAATATTATTAATATGACCAAAATGTAAGAAATCAAAACTTTAAATCAATTTATCCATCATCAAAACTTTATGGATTGAAACTATAATTTTCCATTAAAAAATTCTATCCCAGAAGTAATGAAAGGTGAAGCAAACACATACCCAATATTCACAGTAATACCATTTTTAGTGACTGTTTTATCTTACATAAAAACAATTTCACTTCTCAATCATTTGTTTCTCTATTTTGCCTCAAGAATTCCAACTTTATCTCAACATCATAGGTCTTTTTTTCTTCTTCTTAAGTTTGACCAGGCACAAAGCATTGAACAAATGAACAAAAAGATGCCTAATAACCTATATTGTGTTCTTCGCTTCTTTTTCATCCATCAATAACATCACCACTAATGCCACTTTCAATGGAAAGTACCAAATTAAGAAATCTAGTGTATTAGGTTTAGTATATGATACTTTTGGCCCTTATATGTTCATTGTTCTTCGCCAACAAAGCCTTCACAGAAAGTGCTTGTGATTTTTGTTAGTAGTGTGCCCTAGGCCAATGGATATATGTGATTCATGTATTAACATTATGACTTGTTAATAATATATTATG
>JAOSBP010000204.1:20643850-20662223 GCA_027563825.1 Erythroxylum mucronatum
AACTGTAACTGAAGAAGATAAAGTTACATGTAAATACACTTGCTTTCCAGGGCACTATATTTACATAACTCCAACATATATCTCTTTATATATGTAAACAGTAAAAAAATTTATAACCAATTTGAGTATTGAAAATAGCATATGACTCTTCAGTTTGTTTAGATCTTTATTCTTGTTTTAACAAACATATTAAAGACCTTAACTTGTTTACATTAGAAAAATATCTATAGTGAAAGTAAGGGAGAGTTACTCTTACAACTGGTTTTGACCAACAATGCAATGGTCGCTGAAATTACAGAGGAAGTAGTGTTCCCGTCTTGAATTCAGAGTGATTCGAGCAGGGTTTGTACTTGGAAAAATGATTATGTGCTGAGCTGTTGGAAGAATGGTATGGTTTTAAGCCATTGGAAGATGATTCATTGAACAACGGGGAAGGAAGGGGAACTCTATTTGGAACGTTTCCTTCCGATGACTATGAAGTTGAAAGAATAAGTAAACAAATATGTATGTTCCAAGTTTTCTAATGAAAAGAAGATAAATAGTACTTTTACCCCAACAAATTAAGCTCTATTGTAGCCTTATCAGAGTAGGAATTTTCATTAGAACAGCATGAGCAAATTTGTTTCCTTTCGAGATGCATTAGAATTCTTTGACATAATTTACGTGAAATTCATAAAATAAAAGGAAGATTAGAGAAGTGAAGGTTCAACAAAACATTTCAAGACATTTGAAGAGTTTTACAGGAAATGAAGAAAAGAATGTAAACACAAACTCTTGAGTAGGGATGTTGCCATCAAATTCCTTCATTGTGTCCCATGGCCCATCACGAACCCCAGCCAAAATAATGTAATGGAAGCTTACTGAGATCACAAAAGAAGAAAAGTAAATTAAGAAACCTCATACAGTAGAAAGAAGAAAAAGAAGTGAAAGCAAACATTCCAAGAGAAAACTGGAATTCCCACCTTGCTTCTATAATGGCTTGAACAGTCTTCTGCTCTTGTAGACTAAGCCAACCACATTCAGTGTCAACACTTCTAGTAACCTGACACAAGTATTAACATTATAAATTGACAAAAGTATAAAATTAGCTGCACAAAATTAGTAGCCCATACACTCAAATAAAATGGATAATTGCAATGGTAACACAAAGTGGAACAGGTAATGTTAACATCTTAAATTCTCTTAAAATCATGCTAACATTATAAAATTTATCAAAGAAGTTTATGTATACTGTTTAATGTACTTACCTTCCCATCTGCAATTATCACTAATACATGGTACTGACCACCACTCTGCTCTACAATAGTCATTTCCATTACAATGATAGGTGTAGAAGATGTTGGCCATGCATAAGTTTAAGGACCCGTTAATAATTTCAAGAAATGTTTTTAGGTGAGACAACGATATTCTAAACAATACGACTGAAACCCGCAAGTCACAAATGAGGCACAGTCTCTCTATATCGACTTAATACTTCCTTAAACCCATTACAGAACCTCAAGTCTGGATAGAAGCTGAAAACATCTTGATCATATGTCGATGCTGAGGATATGATGGTATAAGACTTAGTAAAAACTATTTGTGTCAGTCAAATCCTCATAACAAAGTAAATTAATGAATTCATACCATCCTCAAATCAAAAATAGGGAATCAAGTTGTCCTCATCAAAAGCAGCTAAAGTTTTCCCAATGATGGATATGGCTTGTTCATATAGATTTAAACCATCTCCAATATGATGCAAGCTCCTTACCGAGCACTGTCCTGCGTCAAAAATGGAGAGCATATAAGCTTTCAACATATATCTTTGATCTTAAAACCTTGATTTTACACAAATCTGAAGATTATCTAAAAGAGGAGCACCCACCTAACAAATCTGAAGATTATTTAAAAGAGGAACGCCCACCTGCTACAATTGCAATCTTCGCCAATGATGAAGATGATGAAGGTGGTACTGCGGCATATGCTGGGGAAGGTGAGGGGACCGAAGAAGTCGGTGGCGGAGAAGAAGAGGAAGCCCGAGGAGAGAAAAAATATACTGGAACTTTGAGAGAGGGCTATGCGAAAATGGTAGAAACTTCCAGAGTTTGGATATTTTAAGCATTTAATGGATTGAAGAATGAAGCTAGAAGAGGAGGACGACAAGCATTGAGAACATCAGAAAAAGATAAATAATGGCAGTCATACTTAATATTTGTATAAAATATTTAATAATACTGTTGTATGTCACAAGTGTGACGTGTTAAGTTAGACCTGTGAGAAAGTCTGAGGGGGCTCACGAGTGTGACTTAACATGTGACACTCGTGAGGCATTTTTTAGTTTTTTTTATAATCTCCTCATCAATTAAGATGTGTGCAAATGAATTGTTATATAAGTAACATCTGCCAAGAGGAACATATGGAGTCTGACTTATAAGTTGGGTTGAAATTTTTTCAAGAAACTATGATTGAAATTTTGAAACGTCAAAATTATGACTATTTGTTTAAATTATATTGCATATTTTATTCAACCAGCATACAGAAAAACGTGGTCGTATATTCGCTCCTAGTAGATAGTATAAGATGCATTTATGAACAAAACGTAAGAAAAGCCAAAAAAAATGATCACACCCGTGAGAAGGTCCGAGAGGCATATGGAATCTGACTTATAAGTTAGGTTGAAATTTTTTTAGGAAGCTGCGATTGAAATTTTGAAACATCAAAATTATGACTATTTGTTTAAATTATATTGTATATTTTATTCAATCAGCATGAAGAAAAACGTGGTCATATATTCGCTCTTAGTAGATAGTAAGATGCATTTAGGAACAAAATGTAAGAAAAGAAAAAAAAATAGCATGGCTTGATTCACGACTGTGACTTAATTTAAGTCACAGCCGTGACAAGAGTATGATGTAGAGAAATCTGAGTCATTCATGAAACGGACGGTGGGATGAAATTTTGTGTTTGTCTATCCCATTCGTCTTTAGTATATATATACTTAACAAACGAACTCATTAATAAGTTTTTCGACCGAGGTAAATTCGAGCCCCTATCTTGAGCCCATTTTGAAAATAACTAATCGAACGGAGACTCGAAGTGTGATTGGGACTTGAAACTTGTGGTTTGAATTCGATCATGATTAAGCTTAAATCAAGTTCTGACTTTTTTTTTAATCTAGGGTTTGCTATTTCTATTTATTTTTTATTTTTTTTTCCAATTTTTAAAATTTATGAAAATATAAAAAATGATTTTATTTTCTGTTTTTTCATAATTTGATTTATAACCAGCTAAATATATATTATTTAACAATTTAATATATTAATTATTAATGATAAATATAAATAATTTAACTTAATATTATATTTAATTAATTAATTTAAACTTCTATAATTAAAGTAAATAAAATTAATTTAATTATTAATAAATATACTTAAATTTAAAACATCTTCAAAATATATACATTTCAAATAAAATTTTAACTTAAAAGTTAAAAAATATTAAAAATAAATATTAACTTATAAATAAAATTAAATTTTAAATAAATAAATAATTTTATTGATAAATTATTAATAAATATTATAAGAGATTAAAATAAATTTAATTAATTAAAAATGATTTATTTTTAAGTTTTATTTAATGTGTAATTATCACTTTTAATAAAAATATAATTATATAGACATTAACAACTAAATAAAATTTTGTTTTTATTTGAAAGAAAAATAGAAACTAAAAGTTAAAAACAAAAATTAAAATTAAAAAAAACAGAAATGGAACTAAACAGTCTCTTAAATTTTGAAAATGACATCATTTTTTTCCAAAATGACTTCATTTTTATTTAATATATTCAACTCACCCATCTTATATACTTTTTTTTAAAAAAGACCAGAAATGATGTTTTTGAATTAATCGTTGAGTCACAGGCAAGCTTGGCCGATGATCCAATTGGGCCGATCATTTTTGATTTGTAGCCCGCCAATGTTCTATTCAATTTGGTTTAAAATTGGCTGATCGGGCCGGGCCAAGTTAAAAGTGACATCTTTGGGACCATGAGATCCTGTCTTTGACCGTGCTGCTCAAGCCACGACAGAATGGAGCTTCTGTCGTGCCAGCTTTGGAAGAAAGTTAGTTCAAGTTCCCCATCAAGATAGGATGGGTGGATTGGATTATTTGTAGGGTCTTGTCGGGTAAATGAAATGGATCAGAAAAATTTTTGGGCTAGTAGGTTTACGTCGCTTGTTTTTTGATTGGTTCACGGACCAACTTTATATTGTCTGATCTTCTATTAGCTTTTTTAATAATTAAAAAATTCAACTAATTCAAATTAAAAATTTCAATTGGAATAAATTTTCATTCAAGTTTTTAATTTTTTTATTGTTAAAAACTGAATAATTTATTAATTAATCAGTCGATTTTATAAATTAATTAATTTTTATAAATCTAAATAAATTAAACAATTTTTATTTAACAATTTTTAATTAAACTTTAAAAATTTTTATGAGTAAGGACAGTTTCCTTCAATCATATTTTAAAATTTTCAATTTTATTTAATATTTAACTAATTTTATGTTAGTTTAATACTAATTGAACCTGTTAAATATTAAATTTCTTGTCTTATTGATTTAATTTTTTGTTCTGTTTTTTAAATATTAGTTTTTTCAATGAAAGTTAAATCCAGCAAGCCTTTTTGGACATGTTTAAATAATAGGGATTTTTTCCGAAAATTCCTAGCCGTCAAGGAGTTATTTCAAAATTTTTCTTATAAAAATGAGTTATTTTTGTCTTTCACCTATGAACAAATATAAAAAGGTTAGCGAAATTTTATCAATCATTATGCTCACCCAAAAGGGACGATCTGGGTAATACGTAGCTGATTCCATGGTGCTAGGGAATTTTAACTATGTCTTAGATATGAATGATAGAATTAGCAGAAATCTTGTTTCAGTGAATTAGGTAACTACTTTTAGATCATGTGTTAACTATTGTAAGATGGTGAATGTGAGATGGAAAGGACGCTTGCATACATGGAATAATAAACATGAGGAAGATCAGAGTTATGGTAAATGCTAAAGGAATATGAAATATGAAGAATAGAGTATTATTTCTCTCTCGTCGATTTGACATAGAGAGAGTGTAAATATATATACATGAGGACATAGCAACAAACTGTACAGAGAGAGAGAAACGATGCTAACATAAATTAAATAACAGAATCTGGTATAACAAATTATACTGAATCTAAAGGATTCTTAACATGCCCCCGCAAGATGAACTGTCGAGAGGAGACATTCATCTTGGTCCTAAAGGTTTCAAATTTGGTGCGAGAAAGAGGTTTGGTGAGAGCATCAGCTATCTGGTCGTGAGTGGAAATGTGGGGCATCCGAAGAAGTTTCATTTGAACTTATTCTCGAACAAAATGATAATCCAAAGATAGATGTTTCATCCGAGGTCGATAGACTGGATTGGAGCACACATAAGTTGCACCTATGTTGTCATAGAAAATTGTAGGAGGACCCGGAGAGTGGATGTGAAGTTCTTCCAGTAAGTGCCGCAGCCATAGTATTTCAGCAGTGGTGTTGGCGACAACTCGATATTCAGCTTCGGTTGAAGATCTAGCAACTGTATGTTGGTGTTTTCTCAAATATTATGGGAAGAAATTTCTATGTATTCCTTCTACACATGCCTATAGTTTATATACATTCAGAATGGAGAGATATGCTCCATATGTTACGCTACTCCATATGTTATGGCTATAAATCAGCAACTATACCAAACTAATTAGTCCTTATCTCTACCACGTATAGTGATTTACATTGATACACTTTCTATATACATTCCTAACTCATCTCCTACACATATGGAAAAGATAATAATTCTAATACGTTTGGAGTACCACGAGACAGGATTGCCCCCAAGATAGATCACATAGGCAGACGTAGAAGTTTTTGAATCAAAATTGCCGCCCCAATCAGCATCACTATAGGCTGTAAGGTTGAGATATAGGAGTCGACGTAGGTGTAAGCCATAGTTATGGGTATGTTTAAGATACCTTAACATGCGCTTGAGTTGAGTAAAGTGGGTGTTCGATGGCCGGTCCATAAATTGAGAGAGTTTGTTAATGGCATAGCTCAGATCTGGTCGAGTGATGGTAACATATTGAAAAGCGCCCAGTATACTCCAGTACAAGGTGCCATTAACCATAGCCGTACCATCATCAAGTTTCGGTACCGTGGAGGTGCATAATAGAGTTGCACAGGGCTTCGCAGCGTCCATGTAGAACTTGTGTAAGAGATCATGGATGTACCGTTGTTGGGATAAAAAGAGGCCGTTGATAGTAGGGGTGATCTCAATGCCCAAAAAATAGTTTGGTGTACCAAGGTTCTTGAGGGAAAACCGGGAGGGAAAACTGCGAGCTGTGAGGTAGAGCTCCTTGTGAGTAAGAGATCATCAACGTTGACAAGAAAATACATGGTGACATTGTTCAAATGGTAAATGAAGAGGGGAAGAGTCACTGGCACTTGTTTTAAAACCATAGTGAAGGAGGAAATTTCAGTGTTCATTGTACCATGCCCGCGGCGCTTGTTTCAAACCGTAGATGGGCTTGCGAAGTTTGCAAACATGCTGAGGAAAATCCAAATGAACGAAGCCCGGAGGTTGCTTCATATAAACTGTTTCTCGAAGACGAACTTGAAGAAACACATTGTTTATGTCCATCTGGTGGAGAGGCCATGTAGAGGTGAGCGCAACAGTGAGGATGACTTTGATCGTCTGATGTTTGGCAACCGATGAATAGGTCTCCTTGAAGTCAATGCCCAGACATTAGCTATAACCCTTAGTAACCAGGCGGGACTTATAGCAATCAATGGAGTCATCAGGTTTGCGTTTTGTCCGAAAAAACCACATGCAGCCCACAACATTCATCGCATCGAAGGCCGGAACTAAATCCCAAGTTCCATTCCATACTAAGGTATTATATTTCTTAGATGCAGAAGCACGCCAGTGCGGGTGTCGGAGAGCTTCAGTTATGGTGCGAGGTTCCTTCGTAGCTAGAAGGGGCTATGTGGTAACTTGGTAAATTTTAGGATTGAAAATATTGTTCTGAGAACGAGTGATCACTATATGAGTTCTGGTTGGAGGCACAAGGATCGTATCGGAAGGAGTTTCAGGGGGTAAAGAAGTTTCAACAAGTGGTGGTGCAGTAGAAGGAGCAGTCGGTGGTGCAGGAACTGGGGACTGTAGAAGTACGCCCTCAGGGGAGGATGGTGTCACGTGACGAAACGGTATAACTTGGTAAGGAGTGGTAGGGGGGAGGAGAGACAGCTGGATCAGAGGAGGACGGTGAGGTTGACACAGTTTCAAACGGGAAGTGATGATCAATAAACTTGACATAACGAGAAGTATAAATTTTGTTTGTATTTGGATCAAGACAGAGGTAAGCAAATTGGTGAAGAGAATAGCCAACAAAAACACAAGGGATAGATCGAGGTTAATTTGTGATCCGTATAAGGACGTAACCACGGGAAGCATAAACAGTCGAAAGCATGAAGATTATTGTAGGTAGGAGTAGTGCGATGAATGATTTCATAGGGAGATTTCATGGAGAGGAGTGGAGGGAGCATATGGTTTATAAGGTAGATGGCTGTTGAAGCCGCATGGGACTAGAATTTAAGTGGTAAATGACTAAAGGCAAGAAGGGATCGTGATGTTTCAATGATATGACGGTGGCGACGTTTAGAGGTGCCATTTAGTTCGGGGGTGTGTGGAGGAGTAGTGAAATGAGAGATGCCATGCTTAGATAAGAATAAACGTAGCTTAATATACATACCGCCATTATCAGTATATAATGATTTCATTCAAAAATTAAAAAAAATTCGACAAAGAGTTTGAAGGAACTGAAAACATCAAGAACATCGGATTTTTGACGAAGTGGATATAACTAGACATATTTAGAAAAATGATCAATAAAAACAACATAATAACAAAAACTATCGAAGGAAGGCACAGGAGCTGGACCCCAAACATCAGAGAAAAGTAACTCTAGTGGTCGGGTGCCGTGAAGACGTTGAGTAGAGAATGGGAGTTTGTGACTTTTAGCACATTCACATGAGACACAGGGAAGTGGAAGTTTGGAGTGGCAACGGAAGTGTTGGCTGGACTGAAACTGCGACATCACTTTATGAGAGGGATGACCTAGAATGTGATGAAGAAGAGCAGGACTTGAAACAGAAGTCAGAAGAGCAGAAGGGCTAGAGGATGGTAGGTGGAAATTGTAGAGGTCACCGTGACACATCCCCGAGAGGAGTACTTCCTTCGTCCGCAGGTCCTTCACCTGAAATCGATTAGGAATGAGTTCCACAGATACATTATTAGTGGTGTAGAATTTTTTGACCGAAACAAGATTACGGCTAATATTTGGAACATGAAGAACATTATCAAATAACAAAGGTTTGGAGGGAGAGAAGTAATGGAAGCTTGGGTATGTGTTATTGGGAGGTTATAACCATCACCCATTTGAAGATGATCGTTGCCTGAATATGGAGAGTTTAGGGGAAGATGAGCTAAATTATTAGTAGCATAGTGTGATTCATCTGAGTCGAGAATCCATGGGGAGGTAGTAGTGGAGTCAGCTGGGCTGGAGGACACATTTGGTAGACTAGTCGGCCAATAGGTAGGAGGGCCTGGAGATTGCAAAAATGTCCCCGGAGATTGGGAGGGACCTGGACATCCAGCAAAGTGGGCGGATGAAAAGTTATAAGTACTAAAGCCACCGGCGATGCAGCTTGCAACAAACCTTGGCAGTGTGACCTGGTTTCTCACAGTATTGACAGATGATGGAGTGAAAGGACTTGATCAGTCCTGGTGGGTTGGGCTGGCGAGCATACACCAGATTTGAGTTGAACTGGGGCCACGCAGGTGGACTGGAATACGAGTATCAGACTCTAGTAGCAGCATTAGCTGTGGGAGGATGAGAGGAATCAGCTACTTGGGATTGTCGTAGCAGGAAGGATTTATGATTAGTGAGTTTGTCAAAAAGATCATCAACGAAAATGGTTTGCTCCTAAGCACGTATAGCAGCACAGAGATCACGATAGTCAGACGTAGTCCGTTGAGAGTGTGGATGACAAGATCGGTGTCATCAACCGAACCACCAATGATGGCTAGTTCATCGGCAATGCCCTTGATGCATTGGAGATAGTCGGCAATGGAGGAGTCACCCTTGGTGAGATTGATAAGTCTCTCTTTAAGAGACATAAGGCGGGACCGCGACTTATTGGCATACATCCGAGCAAGAAATGCCCAAGCCTGCTGAGAAGAGGTTATAGAGCCCTGCATATTGATAATGGTAGCATCGACAAAGGCGGTAAGTGCATGAAGCAGGAGTTTATCCTGCCGTACCCATTGTTTATAGGATTCATCGTTCTCATAGGGACAAGGTTGAGTACCATCAACAAAGCCCATAAAGTCATAGCTGATAAGAAGAGAGAAAATTTGTACTCGCCACGCCAGATAGTTCGAGCCAGTTAACTTGAAGATGGATTGCATGTTGAGGGAGATGAGGCCGGAGTTGCCGTCGGCCAAGAGAGAAGCATCGGGAGCCATGAGAAGTGTGTAGGATCTAAAAAAAGGATGAAAGGAAAATGCAGTTACGCTTAGTACTGCTCTGATACCATAAAGGAATATGAAATATGAAGAATAGGGTATTATTTCTCTCTTGTCGATTTGATACAGAAAGAGTGTAAATATATATACATGAGGACAGAGCAACAAACTATATATATAGAGAGAAAAGATGCTAACAAAAATTAAATAACAGAATCTGGTATAACAAATTATACTGAGTTTAGAGGATTCTTAACAAATACTCATTAATGTTAGGATTTTAATGCAACTGGGGCTATTTTCTTATCTAAAGACATATCAGATCATAATCCTATAGCAGTCTAGTTGAATTTTAGTTTGCATATTAAGAAGCAACCATTAGAGTGCTTACAACATATGGTTAGATTCTACTCAGTTTTTACTACAGTTAAAGTAGGATGGGATATTGGAATTGAGGGAAGCCTACTTACAGAGATACAAATAGATAATCAAAGGCAGTTGTTGACTGATTATGGTAGGTTTTTGAACATTTTAGGGATTTTTATAAGAACTTGTTGTATACAAAAAGAAGTTCTGGATTGACAGTTGAGGAACCGATTTTGCAGCAGGGCCTAGGTTGACATGGGAAGAACAAAAATGCAACTTGTGAAGATATTCAATATAGAGGATGTCAAATTATAGAAGTCCCAAGTCCAAACAGGTTTGGTGGTGGATATTCATGGCAGCATGGCAAGTAATTGCCTATAAGTTTTATAAGCAATTTTGGACATCTTTAGGTATGGTAAAATGCTAAAGTAAGTAAATTGTACTTTGCTTTCTCTTTTACTAGAAGTAGATTATCCTAACTTGTGAGTGATTTTGGACCAATCTCATATTGTAACACTTATATAAGTGCATCTCCAAAATGTTAATGGATAGATTGAACGTGGTATTGTATGAATATATGCATAAGACCAATCTTTAAATTCAAGGTTAAACTCAACATATTCAGTACACAAAGCTCTCAACTTTGTGGGAATTTTGGGAGGATTATGGTGTACACAATTTTTCCTTTGTATTTTTACAAATAGGTTGTTTACGTAATTTGAACGTGCGACTTTTTCTCACAAAAGAATAACTTTATTAGTTATTTCAAGGCTCACCATCAAAGACAGGTCTTTAATGGATAATATTTTGATTAACCAAAGATTGGTCAGAATGTCAAATTATAAGAAAATCTACCTCATATGCTTTATTAAGATAGAAATTAAAAAAACTTATGATTACGTAGATGGGAAAATTATTTAAGAACTTCTTGATGGCTTAAGGTTTTCAAGAAGGTCTTTATGGTTTTTCTCCTAGTAAGAGAAGATTAAGACAAGGTGATCCAAGACTTTCATTTAACTATATATCAATGGAAATTGCCTAATAAACGTAAAATTGTTAAATTAGAAAACATATTTGAAGAAATTATTGGATGTAGTTTAATTTCAAATAATAAAACAAATTAATGGACCTTTTGAAATAACAAATATATCTTAAATATCAAGATTCTGATTATCGTTGTTGGCCCTATTTTTAGATTGGCCGTTTAAAGAAGAAAATGATATATCCAACTAAAAGAATATGGGAATAAATATAGTGTCTAAAAATTGATGTATCCAGTCAAAATTCGTGTATTGATAACAACCAGACGGAGGAGAAGGAAACTACAAAAGAAGCACCTATCCATACTTCCAGTCCAACAGAAGCCACACAACAAAATCTACTAAAAGAAAAAATATACATCAAATCCAAGTTAATAGCATCATTGATCTTTTCATCTCTCTCGTCAATTTCATGCTCCTTTAATCAGTTCCAATCCTCAGACTCAGGGTCACCTTGTCCTTTTTTTTAAAAAATATCTTACACCAGAGCAGAGAGATTTAGAAGTACTCTCAAACCAATCCATGGCCGCTTGTGGAAGCGTCCAACACATCTATGAGAAACCATTGCCTGAAAATCCAACATTGATCGAGTCCCTCTCTTCCCGGAGACAACTCAAGTCTGTTAAACCTCTGGATCAACCTTCCTTCACTGATATAGTCGGCGAGCTTCATTTCAGAGAGAATTTAGAATTGTCTAATTTTTCATCTTTTGCAGACGTATATCCGCGAGTAGAAGCCTCAAAGCTAGAGAGTAATGGATATTTGGAAAGCAGATATGGTCAGAGCAAGAAGAATCAATACATGGGTTGTTATAAGTATGGCCATAGCTTGCAACTATGCACTGAAGGACTCGGTTTTGAAAGCTCTGATGATGTTGAGGACTTGAAGATTGGCATGAACGAGGATTGGCGACAAAGAGATGGGAAGGCGAGTATCAGAAGGCTTTCAACGCCGGAGAATTCAAACATGAAGTCTAGGAGGTCAAGGTTTATTGGCGAAGCATTTCCTCCGCCGATTTCGTGCATAGGGAAAAGTGGGAAGCCTTCGGTTTGCTTCAAGTCTTATAGGCACGACGGTAGGTTTGTGCTAAAAGAAGAAAGAATTCCTACTCGAGAGTTTCTGCAAGCACGTAGAGAAGATGGGAGGTTGAAGCTGCGGTTTTTTCAGCCAAATGATGAAGTCCTCGAACAGGAAGGTGAAGAAGAAGAAGATGAAGAGGAAATTGACGAAGAAAGAAGATGAAAAGCAAGAGGAGATACAAATAACCCATACATAGAAATTGGTCGAAGCTTGCTGGAATATGTGACAATTAAAGTTTAAAACCTTAGAAAAAAGGATGGAGTCTTAAAACTTATCATTGATGTTTTTCAGTTCCCTTGTTTTCATTCTCTGCGAGAGTAAGCCATTGCTGGAGCTCATCATGTCACTACCCAAGGCTATTTTAATAGCATCTTCAACAATTGTGTTGTATTGTATTAAAATCATCCATTGCTGGAACTCATCATGTCACTAGCCAAGGCTATTTTAATAGCACCTTCAACAATTATATTGTATTGTATTAAAATCACCTTCTTGTTCATAGATATGGCTGCCTGCATATTTCTCCCAAGTATGTCCCGGATGAATGCTATTATTATAGTTAACCATGCAATTGTAAAAGAAAGGTATAATACGAACTTTGAATATTAACTCTCTACTGTATTATTTGTTTGTACTGGTATATATACAATTGGTTAATTGATCTTGTCCATATACCTTATGAAAAGGACAAAATGAATTGAATGGTTGGGATTTGTTTTGTTATAGCAACCTGTACTAGTTCCAGCTAACTAATTATTAAAAGACTTTTCTGCCCCTGTTAACATATTCGTTGTTATTTGATGTAGTTGCCGTATTGTCCTTATTTTGGTAGTCAAAAGCTTGAATCTTGTTGAGCTTAGAGGCTTAGTATGGATGTCGGCTAGTTGATCGTCAGTGTTGACATATCTAACTTTTATTTCTCCTTTTTCAACTTTGTCTCGTATGAAATGTACGTCGATTTCAATATGTTTTGTTCTTGAGTAAAAAGGGGGGTTTTGAGCTAGGGATCGAGCTCCATTGTTGTCATTCCATAGGATCAGTGTGTGAGTGAGAGAAAATCCAAGCTCAGACAGTAGAGATGAGAGGTAGATGATTTCGGTCGATACCTGAGATAGGGCTCGGTAATAAGCTTCAGTGCTGGACCTTGCGACTGTTGTTTGTTTCTTAGAAGTCCAGAAAATTAGATTACCCCCTAAAAATATGCATCATTCGGTTATTGATTTGCGATTGTCGGGCGAGCTTGCCAAGTCATTATCGCTGTAAGCATAAAGATCAAAAGGTGACGTAGATGGTTGAAAAAACAAACCCAGAGTTGAGGTTCCCTTCAGGTAACGTAAAACCCTTTTACAAGCAATCAAGTGTGTGTTTAAGAGATTTTGTAGAAACTAACTTAGTTTGTTGACTGCGAAGCTAATATCTGGTCTTGTGTTGCATAGGTATTGAAGAGCTCCTATGGTACTTCGGTAGAGCTTTGGGAATTCAAAAGAAGTGCCATTCTGCGAAGTCAGTTTGGTTGCTAGAGTGATGGGTGTTGGCGAAGGTTTGCAGGACAACATGTTTGTTCGGGTAAGTAGGTCTTTAATATATTGCTTTTGTGAAAGATATAAACCATCCTTGTTTCTGTATGCTTCAAAGCCAAGAAAATGATTTATGCTTCTAAGAATTTTGAGTGCAAATTGAGACTGTAATTAACTGATGATTGCTTGAATTGCTTGCTTTGAATTTCCTATGATTATAACGTCATCTACATAGACCAGTAGCATTGTGATAATTCCATTTTTATTTGAATAAAACAGTGAGGTGTCTGACCTTGAGTTGTGAAACCCCCATTGAGATAATGCACACTTTAGCTTGTGAAACCAGGCCCTAGGGGCTTGTTTTAGTCCATAGAGAGCTTTATTTAGCTTGCACACATGATACGGCTTTGTTTTGCTTTCAAATCCCTCCGGTTGATTTATGTAGACAATTTCCTACAGCTCCCCATGTAGAAAGGCATTGTTGATGTCAGCTTGCTGGATCTCCCAGTCATGGGAGACAGTAAGTGAGAGCATTACTCTTATTGTTGAGGCTTTCACCACAGGGCTGAAAGTTTCTGAGAAGTCAATGTCAGGGGTTTGATTAAACCCTTTGGCAACGAATCTAGCTTTGTGCTTAGAGACAGTTCCATCAACATTATACTTAGTCCGAAATACCCATTTTGTGCCAAGAATATGCATGGTAGGCTCATAGGGAACAAGGTCTAGGTATGGTTCTGTTGAAGGGCATTGAATTCATCTTGCATAGCTTGAAGCCATGTAGGGCTGTTTAGAGCTTCAGAGATTGTACTAGGTTCAGTTTGTGAGCTTTTGGGGTGTGAGAAACTAAGTAGAGTTTTGGTTTGAAAATGCCACTTTTAGATTGAGTTGGCATCGGATGAACATTTTGTATGTGAAGGGATGAAGAATCTGATTCAGTATCTGGTGGAGTTGAATGATTGGTGTTAGGTGAGGTGTTTTGTCTATTTTATGAAGAAGTAAAGTGTGATGAAGAGCTAGGGTTTTAAGAGCTTACCTGTCTGTCGAAAGACTCAGCTGAGTAGGAACATTCTGCTGGAGAGGAGTGATCCGTGACAGTTGGGTGGTTTGTTATGAAGTTTTTGAAATGGTGAAAGATTGTTTAGTCTAGAAGATGGAAGGTTATTGATAAGGTATGTGGCTGTGGAGAAGGCTTCTAACTAGAATGTGAGTGGCATGTGAGCATAAGATAGAAGGGTTAGTCCCATTTCAGTGATGTGTCTATGTTTCCTTTTGGAGACCCCAATCTGTTGGTGAGTGTAAGGACAGCTGAACCGTGGTTGTATTCCATGTTTTGTGAGATAGGGTAGGAGAGCTTTGTATTCACCTCCCATGTCTGTATGTAGGGCTTTGATTTTTCTGTTTAGTTGGAGTTCAACATTGGTTTTGAATTTGACAAAGACAGATAAGGTATCGGATTTCAGTTTTAGAAGGTAAAACCAAGTGAATCTTGTGTAGGCATCAACAAAGAAAAGGTAGTATTTGTATCCTTCGGTTGAGAGATGTGGAAAGGGTCCCCAAATGTCTGAATATATGATTTCTAATGAGTTCTGAGCAGTAATGTCATAGGTTTGAAAAGGCAATTGATGCAATTTTCCTTCCTTGCAAGCATCACAATAAGACAGATTTTCGAGTTTAAAGTTGAATTTCAATGAACTTAAGATTTGTTTCAAGACATACTTAGAAGGATGTCCTAGTTTAGCATGCTAAACATTTACATCTTTTTGAGCTATGTTTGCCTCACAATGATTGTCTAAAGAGAAAATTTCTTTTTGGGAAGGAATGGGCTTAGGTTGTGCTGGCGTGATACTGTCGGATTGTTTAGTGGTTTTGAGGCTATAGAGTCCATCCCGAAGCACTCCCTTGAGCAAAAGCTTCCCTGTTGCCTTGTCCTTAAACAAACAATTTTCATTAGTAAACTCAACAGAAATATTGTTGTCTTTGGTGAGTTTAGAGATCCTGAGTAAATTTTTAGTTATGCTGGGAACATGCAAGATTTGTTTTAGTACTAGGGGTGTGTGTACATTATCTAGAAAATGTATATGAGATGAGCCAATGTTAGCAATAGGAAGGGAGTTACCATTTCCAACTGTGAGGTGATCCTTACCACCATATTTTGAACTTATTGACAAGTTGTTGAAATCTGCTATAACATGACTTGTAGCCCCACTGTCTATGATCCATATGTTATTGTTGACTGCTTCAGCTAAGGGATTTCCATACTGGTTTTCAACCAAGTAGGATTGAGGATGGCTTTGTATATTATTCTGTGGATTTTGGGTGGCTGTATTTTGTCTCCATTGTGTTGTGTTGCCTTGCCACGAGACATCAAATCTTTTATGACATTTTAGAGCTTCATGCCCTGGTTTTCGACATAATTGACAGAAAATCTTATTTCCATTCCATCTACCTTCTCTGCCACGGTTTCCTCTTCCTCTAAATTCACTTCTTCCCCAATAGTTGAAGTTTGCATAGTTAGCAGTTGGTAGTGAAATTTCTATTTGATTAACTGTGTTTAGCTGCTCTATTCTTGTTTTATGCATCATGAGAGAGTATTGTACTTCTTGTCACGTTGAAGTTTTCATAGAATGTGTTAAGTAAACCACAACAGGATCATATTCATGACCAAGACCCTTTAAGGCACTCAATATTAATTCATACTCACTAATTGCATATCCAGCTACTTGAAGTGAGTCTCCAATGGTTTTGACTTTCTGCATGTATTCTGATATAGTATGTGAGCCCTTTTTGATGGTTGAAAGTTGATGCTTTAGTTGAAGAACTCTGACCATAGATGTTTGAGCATAGAGATTCTCCAAAATGCGCCAAACTTGGTAGGATGAGTTTGACTGATTTACCTGTCCTATTACTTCTTTACTGATTGTTGAAAATAACCAGCACAACAGCAGTTGATCTATTTTTCTCCATAGTTTGTAGTCTGTATTTTCAATGACTTGATTTGTGTTTGTGGTGATGAATTGAGGAGGAGGTGCTGAGTTGATGAAGTTTTCAAGTTCAAGAGCTCTTATTGTTGCAAGGATTTGGGCTCTCCAATTGACAAAGTTTTGTCTGTCAAGTTTGATGGGCAAATTGAAGTTCAAGGTTTTTGCTATGGCTGAAAAGTCGAGAGAGTGTAATGTATTACTTTGGGTGGTGGCAGATGACCCTGAGTGTTCTTCCATTTTGACGTTTGTCAATGAAGCTCTGATACCATATAAAAGAAAGGTACAATAAGAACTTTGAATATTAACTCTCTATTGTATTATTTGTTTATACTGGTATATATATAATTGATGAATTGATCTTGTCCATACACCTTATGAAAAGGACATAATGAATTGAATGGTTGGGATTTGTCCTGTTATAACAACCTATACTAGTTCCAGCTAGCTAATTATTAAAAGACTTTTTTGCCCCTGTTAACATGTGCGTTGTTCTTTGATGTAGCTGTCGTATTGTCCTTATTTTGTCTGTAGCCTTTCCTTCTTCTCTTTCATCTCTCGAATCTTCTTCTCTGTTAATAGTAATAGGATGGAATTTGGATTCCAAGTGAAATTGAGTGACGTGATAGAAGAACGGGCAAAAATCATAACAAGGATGGGTGCATGTTGATGTATCCCTGTTTACCACTGCTACATAGTTTGGATTTTTTGTCTATTTTGAATATTGGACAAGATTAGACAGGGTTATTTTAGATAGAAAATTCAAACTTATTAACGACAATATGGAAATATATCATTTCCACGTTGTCTCCAACGGCTTCTTACCATTCCAAGCCTCCCATATTTGTTGTCTTCCTCTTTTCATGCAATCTTGTATCTATTTCCTTATCTTTAGTTATGTATATATAGCTTCTTTGTAAACAGATCGGGTAGAAGAGAATATTCAAAAATTCAAACAATATTTTATATTTCTCTAGATTTACATGGTATCAAAGCCTTACTAATTAGATGACCGGATTTTTGTGTGTTAGTTATTTGTTTTGTAGTGATTCCGATCACATCTGAAATTAGTATGGAGACTCTCGACAGTCACAGGACTCATGACGTATTGGCTACGCATTTCAACGGAACTAACTACTCTTTATGGGAGTTCCACTTTTGGATGTTCATAGAAGGCAAAGGTCATTTGGGAGTCCTAACAGGTGCGACAATAGCACCTACTGATGCCAAAGAACTTGCTATCTGGAAATCCAACAACGCTCGGGTTATTTCGTGGCTTCTCAATAGTGTCACATCTGATATCGCTTTGAGTCTTCGGCCTTTCCTTTTGGCCACCGACATGTGGAAACACCTCCGGATGATATACCAACAACGGAACCATGCCCGCAATTTTCAAATTGAAAGAGACCTATCTGAATATGTACAAGGTGACAAAGATGTTCGCACTTTTTATTCTGGATTAATTTATCTATGGTCTGAACAGGATCAAAGCATGGGAGATAACATGTCAGCCAATACTATCAAAGAAATCTTATGTGAACGACGGAAAAATCGTGTGGTTCAAATGCTTATGAAGCTTTGCCCAGAATATGAATCTATTCGAGCCAATCTCCTTAGCCGTGAATCCATACCTGAAGTAGAGGTGGTTCTCGGTGAGCTCATTCGAGAGGAAACTCGTCTACAAACCCAAGCTTCTATTAATGGTGGATCCTCTATTGAAACGACTCTATATTCTAGCTGAGGTAACTTTCGAAACACTTCTCAAATCAAAAGATGCTATGAATGTAATGATGAGGGGCATATAGCTTCACATTGT
>JAOSBP010000204.1:20671760-20685215 GCA_027563825.1 Erythroxylum mucronatum
GATATATATATAACCAAACATTGAAGGAAAAGGGAAAGGGAATGTTTGCTGTTGACGACGGGTGGGGCGGCGACGTTGAGAATTTTTTTTTCGGGTGGTGGTCTTTGTGTGGACGAGTGCAGAGAGTAAGGGTTGAATATGGGAGGCGTGCGAGAATGAAAACGAAACTGATGAGTTTTAATTTTTTCCCCAACACTTCAACGACGTTTACTTCATAACAACGTCGACATAATTATTTGCCCACGTTTTAATAATTATAATTATCCAATTCCGCATCGTCTGATAACAACGTCGATAAATATTCTCACTTTTCTTGACGTTTTTTAAACGTCGGGAAAGGTCATACTTTTCTGCGACATTTTTAACTCAAGCGTCGCAGATTCTATACTTTTTTTGTAGTGATTGTTTGCTGATGACGTGCTTCTTTTTTCCCAAGCCTCGCTCAAAGGATGCCAGGTGGTCTTGACGACTATGCAACAGTTCTGCTCTTGCTTTAGAATGCAAACCAATGAATAGAAATCCAAAACCTTCTTGTCGCCCCACGTTAATCGTCGACGTAAGGAACGTTTGCGACTTCACTTTAATCTGCACTTTACTATGAATTTGGGCAACTACCTTGGAGTCCCCATCATCGGTACTAATAAGAAGGGTGACTTCACAACTGTTGTTGCTAAGATTAGTAACCATTTGCAAAGGTGGGAAGCTAAGCTCCTGAATAAAGCTGGTTGTTTGACTCTAGCGAAATCCACCCTAGCCACAATCCCTTTGTATACAATGCAAACATGATGGTTCCCAGGAGGGGTCTGCGACATTCTTGATAAATGTTGTCGCAATTTTTTATGGAAATCAACTGAAAGGAAGGGTATCCCCCTCTTGAATTGGGAATCTGTCTGTAGCCATAAAGATAGGGGTGGATTAGGACTCCGTATGGCTCGTGACAATAACATAGCCATGCTCGGCAAGCTCCTATGGGAACTTTCTCAAGACAATTGCAGAGTAAATATTTAAGAGCTGCTCCTCTCCTTACGTGTACGGCCTCTCCTATTGCCTCTCTGGGATGGAAAGTGATCTGCAAAATTATCCCCTACTTACGTGATGGCTTCCTTTGGAGAGTTGGGAATGGGACTGACATTTCACTTTGGAATGATTGATGGGTCGGCGATAGTCCTTTATGTCGACAGATATCCCAGATCGACAGTCAGGACCATCATTTATTGGTGGGAGACATTCTTAACGATCAACGCATGTGGGATATTTCTTGCCTACACACACCCTTGGGATCAAGAGTGCGTAATTCTATCATTGGTGTTCCCGTCTCTCGCTCAAGGGTGGTTCCGGATTCGTTAATATAGGCGAAGACGATAGATGGACATTATACGGTGAACTCCCGCTATGAGTTTATTACTCGTTTGCCTTATCCTCCTGCTCCTAGTATACATTGGACGTGGATTTGGAAAATTAATATTCCCTAGAAGTTCCACTTCTTTATTTAGCAGATTCATTGGCACCGCTTAACTACGAACAAGCTGCGGTACAAACGGGGAATGACTTCATCTCTCCGCTGTCACAGGTGCGGTATCGGATGGGAAAACCATATCCATGCCTTGAGGGATTGCTTTTGGGCGAAGAAGATATGGGTCTCCATCCTTGGGCAGGTTGAGGATTCTTTCTTCAATCTTAATCTTGACGACTAGATATACTCTTATGTTCTAGACTCTTCACGACCCTTTCAACACGTGCTAAAATTCATCGTCGTGGCTTGGATTATTTGGTGGGCTAAAAATAAAGGGGCATTCCAGCACGAGGTAATATCCGCAATTAGTCAGGTTCAATGGTTCTTGAGGCTCTTTGATGAGTGCAATCATGCTTTTCCATCCGATGCACACGCTACAAAGTCGAGCCAATGGGTAGGATGGAAGGCTCCGTCCTTCGGGTATGTTAAAATCAATGTGGATGGCAGCTCGTCAGGTAACCCAGGTGCTGCAGGCTTTGGTGGCTTGCTTCGAGATGATAAAAGGGATTGGCTAGTCGGTTACTCAAGATTCCTTGGTCATGCCACTAGCATGCTCGCCGAGCTTCTAGCGATTCATCGTGGATTGGAATTGGCTTGGAAGCGTGACTATAGAAGAATAGTTGTTGAATCGGGCTCAAGAGAAGCCATTAATCTGGTCTTGGGCTCATGTACTCGATATCGTCCTTATTTGAAAGTCATTGAGGCTATCGGGACTTTGATCAAGCGAGATTGGGACTGTTCTATTGTTCATACCCGTCGGGAGGATAACCAGTGTGCCGATTTTTTAGCAAGAAAGGGTGCCTCTCATCCTCATCGTTGGTCCATTTGGGAATCTCCTGATCTAGGGCTACGCCAACTCCTGGCAACTCATGAACAACTAGACTTTCGTTAGCCACGTAACTATACTAGTAACAGAAACTAATTTTTTCATTATAAGGTTTTAAAAGATTGTTACTCAATTGAAAATTTTTAAAGCTTTGACAGTAAATTGAAAAAATCTTGAAAGGTTGGACACATTAAGAATGATTATCCCTTCTTTTATTAATGCGAGAAATACGATATAAAGAGAAGCATGACAACAACTTTATATAACTTCTCTCAAAAGTTCTTTCAAAAAGCTTTTTCATGGTTCTTCTTAGGTTTTAAAGGTATTTTCTTATAAAACTCTCAACAAAATATTTAGAGACTAGAGTTACACATAAAAAGACTGATTATAATGAAATTGTATTATCACATAGGTCTATTGATATATTATTTTCACAAAAATTAAAGGTTTCTGAAACTCTAATTTCCTAAATGCTTAAAACTCTATTCCACTATATAAGTTAAAGGTTAACGAATTTACATTTAACCAGGAATTTAAGACATATATGGCCGTAAGATTTCGCAGTCTTCACAAGAGTTCAGACCAACATTATTTCATTAGGAATAAATTCTTGAACTCATTGCCTAACTTTATTTTCAAAACTGATATATGACATTTAGAAAAACTTCCTGAAGTCAGAGACGTAGCTACATGGAGCTACATGGGGGCATTGGACCCCTCAAAAAAATTTTAAAAAAATTATTTTTAATATATATATATATAAAAGGACAAAGTTATTTAAGGGTCAGTGGAGTACTGGGCCCCCTAAAATTTTAAAAAATAAATATTTGAGCCCTCCTATATTAAATTTCTAGCTCCGTCACTGCCTAAAGTACCCATTTATATGCCCTATTTATTCAACCAATAAAAACCTAAACATCCAGTTTAATCAACTTGTATTAAACTAGTTTTTTTTCTAATTATTAAATGTTTTGCAATGAAAATGAGGAAGAATACCAAGAGCAATTTATTTTCGATGTAACAATACAAACCGGCTAGGCATAGAACTTGCATAAAAAGATTATACTACATACAATCATCAAGCAGGCTCAACTAATATTCATCCCTAGGAGTTCACTAACAATGGAGATAAGTCTTGCGGTGTCGTAAACTAGAGCTAGAACAGAGCTTTCTTTGGCCCATCTTACGTCAAAAGGCTCTAACAAAACTGATGGAAACGGAAAATCGAAGAGTTATGTCTTAACGATTTTATAAGTGGGGGAGGGTTGTGGATTGGATTTTGTTTGAAGTTTAACACCTTGTTAACCATATGACAACAATTCCATTCTTGGTAACTGTTCAATTTCAAGTCTTTTATTTAACTTGTCTGCTACGACTAACGTATCTGGTAGCTTCATTATATAAATGCGTCACATGATGAGTACTGTATTCGATCATTTGGATTTGCAATCATAAAGAACTATTCATTCTTTAAAACCATTTATAGAATCTAGACGTTACAACATAACTTTGGTTCTTCCTAGAATTGACATTTGCAAATGGTTTAAGAACTAATTATAAAATGGAAATACAAAAATATATATAAAAAAAGGAACCCCAAGAGAAAAAAACAAATTATGCAGTCCCACCTGCAGAGGACCCTGCAGTTTCTGCTTACATACGGGTCAACTTGACAGTCAAACGAACACAGCTAAGCTATGCGACAAAAACCATTCCCATGGTCTGAAACGTCATAGTCATCAGAATCAGAAAATGATCCTGATCAAACAATGGTGTTATTGGACAATCAGTTGATTATCCTTTGGTTGTGAAACCCATGAGATCAATATCAGAAGTAATGGTCTCAGGCTTATCAGGTAAAACTTCAGTTCTGATCAATATAAATGAAAATGAAATATAATAATCAGAAGCGTACAGATTCGCAGGTCAAAGAGTATATCATACTACATAAGACTCATAGACAGTGCAGGTAAGATGATCAGCCGACGTCTTCTCTTTTCAGTTGGTATAATGGGGAAGTAAACCGAGAGAAAGTGACCCAAGAGAAAGATTTTTATAGGAAACCAAAAATAAAGTTAATGAAATCTAAAGTAAAAGCAAACTAATAACATAGAATTATCTAGTTTTCACTCGGTCTATGTAAGACTGGAGACGGGAAAAGAGGGAAAATAAAAGGAAAGGACCAAACCAAACTGAAAAGAGACAAGAATTTGACGAGACTGGACAATAACCATCACCATCACCATCACCAACATCTTCAGCATCATCATCGTTTTATACGTTGCAGTCACCGCATTCATCCTCTTGAGCGTTCTCTTCTTTCTTTTTTCTTTTCCTGCTTTATTTGAAATTTTATTTTATCTCGTAAAGTCGTGGACAAGGCTAGGCCTGTCCGTCACGTTAAGCCTCCAAGAGAGAAAAGGAATTCCTGTATCAGAATCTCGATCACTGTCCTCTATGAACCTGAATTCATTTGCTGGAGGGAAGCATGGCATTTTCTGGGTCTGAACCCATGAATTGTTCTGATAAGCATAGTGAGGATCAATTGCTTCTGATGGTGTTCCATTAGTATTTGCATTTGCAGCTGCGGCTCTTCTCTCTTCCTTTTTGAACCGAATTCCGCATGCATTGCAAAGTGACTGCAAGCAAAAGAATCACATCACACATTTGCTCAATCGATGCGTACCACTAATTTTCTTACAAACTAACACTTACAAAATAGACACAATAGATAAACAAGAAAAGACGAAGTTATCACAAGAGTACAAGTTCACATTTAACATATGCTTGTACCAACCGAAACATGAAACTTTGAGAATAACAGCTTCATCGATGCCTGTGGGTGTATATATAAATTACCTTAGGACCTCTTGGTCCGTTCCTCCAGAGAGGAGTAGAAGTGGTGTCGCAGTTGGCACAGCGGCGAGCAAGAAGAGGATCATTATTGGCAAGGTTGTTATTGCCTGTACCAATGTTTGCACGACTGGTTTTGTGGGCTTGAGATGTATAAGGTGTGTTATTGGTCTGCAATAAATCCCAGCGAAGGTTGGACATGCAAGAACTAGGACGGCATTCATGTCGGATTCTTTTCTCGTCATCTTCGATTAGACGTGTCGACGGGGTTCCTAACGAAAGAGTGCAATCAACAGAAGTTGAAGAAGAGGACGTGAAAGTGTACATATCTGTTTCTTGGCAAGATTTATGGTGGTTCGGCATAGAAAATAGCATAGAGAAAGAGTTGCTTTGGGTATGGAACAGACCGCATGAACACGGACCCACCGTGTTCCCCTGAGAGCTACTGCACCTGTGCATCATCGATCTCTCAATTCCTGTACTCAGATTCAGTAAACGGTTCTCTTTGACACCACGAGAGAACAAACGGTCGCTTCCAGTAGAAATGAATCAGAGAGACGTGAACAAGGAAAGGTAGAGAAGGTGAGTTTATAGCTGAAGGGTTGTTACAGAGAGTACGAACCAAATAGTAAAAGACCAGAACCAGTTGCAATAATATAGTATTTGAATACAAGAGGAACTTAGAGAAGAGGGCTGAAAGGTAGGAGATAGACAGGCAGAGAGAGGAGGGTGAAGAGAAGTGCTGTCTGGTAGCTTTATAATCTAATAAAATGGCGAAATACCAGTCAGCACCTGCGGTAAACGTTGTCGTGAAATGCGAATAGAGAGACGGACATAATACGTATATAGTAGTAAAAGAGAGAGTTATAAAGACACTCGGACAGAAATGGACCCAATTTGCATGTTGGAGAGATCAGAGAGGACGGAAGGGGGGGAAAAAACAACTACACAATACTCTTCAGGATGAGAAAGATAATAAAATTGAGTCAGCTTAGTCAGATGGAGTCAGTGAGCGTTTATTGATAGGAGGGGAGGGCCGAGGGGGTATGTGAAAGTGTGATGTTTGTAGTTACTGTTTGTAACTCGTAGTTGGTTTGTGATTCAACTTCATCTGGCTCCTCAACGTCCCAATTTATAGTATTCCAAAAGGGATAGAATGAGAACTTTTCTGGCCTTGTTACATTTTGCTAATTTCATTTTATTAATTTCATTTCATGCAATTTAACAACAAAAATGACATCCTTATTATTATTATGATTCCCAATCCAAAAACAAGTAATGAGATTTGGTTAAATAAAATTATTAATTTAAAGCGAAATGATTAAAACCAACCTTATGATGATGGCGCTGAGGTTGCTGGGTGCTCCTAACAATGCGAGGGGGTGATGTGAGGGGTACAGATGGGTTGGTCATTGGGTAGTCAAAAGAGCCCACGTGACTAGAGGGAACAGTCTTCCATGGATCTGCCTTCTCCGATCACGAGGACGCCCTATTGCTATAGTACTCTCTCTCTCTCTCTCTCTCTCTTAAGTGTATTAAAAAAAACCCCAAATACCATCAAAACAAACCTCTGTCCGTATCCCTATCTCTGCCTTTGTCTGTCACTGCCACCCTCCCAAGGAAAATGGAATAAATTCTCACTCTCCTCACATCTCCGTATCGCCACGCTCCACTTCAAAAACACTTGTTTTTACTAGTAAATTTCTCATGCCATACTAAACTCTTTTGTAGCATAAGAAACAACTAGGGTTTTGGAGACATGTAATTGATAATAACTGCAACGTGTGGGTCAAACTCCTTGAAGAGATTGGGCGACAAAGTTAGTCCTTAGGTTCTCTTAATCAATACATCGTAGAACAAAAGACCGTAGTCTCATAACATGTCATGATCTGCACTTCCGTAAGTTGTTATAGGCCATCCAATCGGTCAATCCCATAATCCATTAGGTTGTCTGATGAGCGTGACTCGATCCCCAGTAGTCACAGCCAAGCAACAACAACAACCAGTTTCAAGCTTCTCCTTTTTTATTTTTACCAAAATTCAACTAGTACTATATGCTCAGTTGAATCACGTGAACCCCCCCAAAAAGAACTCAGATTTCATCATTATAATCACTCCCATGCAATTGTTCGTATCCAAAAATTACTCATCCAAACCCCTCAAACGAATACAAAATCTTTGGTGGATAAAAACGACTTGTCGTAGTTGTGGGAAGATCCGGATATTTTTGGTAATAGAGAAAGATAGATAAAGGGTATCCGCAAATTAGATACTCTGCAATCATCAAACCGACTAACAAAAATTCTTCTTCTTCTTTGGTTTAGTACAAGAAAGAGAAAGGATCTTGATCGAGTCAAATATGGAAACTCTAAAAAGAAAAGGTCAAAGACCCACTTCATGAAACTAAAAGAAAATCCAATATTTATGTACACATAGATTATATTTTATGTAGGATAACTTAAAACGAACACAAAGTTATAAAAGAAGTGACCCCACACTATATCCATGATGGACAATACCGAACAAACTCCTCTGGAACATCTACCCCATTAGATCAAAAGATTCAAAAAACACGCAGACAGAGAGAGAGAGAGAGAATCAGATCGTCTAGAGATTGGTGACTGGTCTGATCAGTTCGACAAACGGGACGACCACCGCTTTCCAAAAGATGCTCTCTATTCTTTGCTTTGTAAACCCCGAACCCACCAAAAACTTGCGACTACCCCAAGACCACACACACATTACTCCTTTTGTGTTTTGAACCCTATTTTTCTCATGCAAAACCTTCCTCACGTCCCCTTCACGCGATGTCCCTACATGTGGTTTGCTTCTCACGTCGTGCGAACTGAGAGTAGGAGAATGCTTGGATCTCTTCCCTAATGCCCTATAAATTGGAGTAATTAACCAAGATCTGGCTTAATTGAATAAATTATTTGTGTGGTTCTCCCACTTCTCATTAATCATGATGTTGTGTGGCTCGTTGGATTTGGTGGGACCCGCATGGTTGGTTTCCTCTTTTCCAAGGTAAACAGCGAAGAGATCGTATCTTGACCTAATAATAATAATTATGGCTATCACTAATCAAGATGCCACGTGCGCATTCATGCATGCATGCATGCATGCAAAGTATATATATAATGTGCAATGTGGTGCTGTTAATTACAAAGCACAGTGTTAGAGGAATAAGCGCTTTTTTTTGAGCTTATAAACAATTTATTACATTCCTCAAAAGCAACAAGATACAACTGGAATGTTTGTCCCTCATTTGGATTTTAGAATTTTTGACCTCTTTTAGGTCTCAAAGGGTGGTTTTGCAGGATTGGTCTAGTGATCTTATGGCTGACAGTATCTTCTTTGCCAGGTAGGGGCTAAAGTAGTACTATTTGAGTGGAAATAGGTTGAGAGATACAAAAAGGAAAAGATAGGGGAACAAAAGAAACACTGGACTAGTCGACCAAGAAGATTTTGTATTTGTGATGCAAAAGGAGAGGAGAAACCCCCCTAACAAGCAGGCCTAAGAAAGATAAATTCTTGTCAGTTTTCATGATGCCTAACGAAGACTGGTAAACCTCTATTTGTCTCCTCTAAGCATGCCTATATGGCGACTTATACATCCCTAGTAGAGATGTTTTCAATTTCTGCTTTTACACAAATACAGTAGAAGCCACTCAAATTAATTAACACGATCGAGATGGGTTTTTTCTCTTGTCTCTTGGCTTTTAATGGCTGATGTAAAGCACCTACACATAACATATTTGCTTTGCCAAAAACTCTTTATAGAAATAAGTTAAAAACTGAGCTTATAGATCTCAGACCTAAAAGGGGCATTGTCCATATTGTTGAGTTAAAACTTAAAAAGAGCACTTCACAATGCAAAAATTGATATTAAATATCGACAATAGAGTGTAACGTAAGCGACCAACGGGCATGGTGGATGCCTCAAATTTGGGAGAGGTATCAAGATCTAGTCTTGAAGACATTTGCGTTAAATAATTCCCCTCTTTTCTTTGTTAAATTTGTGTTCTTCTTAGACAATTTCTTTGTCTTTTACCGTACTTTGAATCTTTCTCAACCTTTTTCTGAAGATGGATGCTGCAGTACGTTGGAAATTCTTTACATCTCATGATGAGGCCCTGCTATTTCCGAGTTCCAACTGGCAATAGATTACCCTTGTCCTTTCTTTTTGAAAAAAAATAGAGCTTTTCGTGAATCAGAAATTTACGTAATTACGCCTTTGAAACACAGGCGAGTCGTTTCCCAAGCAAGAACGTCCAAATGAACCTGCTTTGTCCTTGTGACATTTTTGTTTCTCCTCCATCAAAACTTGCTTTCGTTATAGTTAAACGAAGATTTTTTATTTGTTACACCAATACAAATTTACGTTTACTCAAATTGGGAAGCAAGAACTTGAAGGTTTAAGCAAGAACTTAGCATTATGTAGCCAAAAGACGATTTTGATCTTCCAATATTTATGTTTTCCAATTCATGAAACAAGTGGAACAATAATGTTTCAACCAAATATTTTATCTTGAGCAACAAAGAAAATTTTCTTGCTTGAAACCTTCAAGTTTGTTAACATTCTACGCACAAAAGAATGCAGGAAAACCATAAATCCGATCTCCATCATCAGGTTGCGCGAATAATTTCATAGTACTCGTACTAAAAGGTAAGATGTATCTTTAAACAACGTGTATTGTCATTTTCATTTGCTCCTACCAATACGTTACCGGTACCCTGATTAATAAAAAGAAATTTATACAAGACTTGGATATGGACACTTAAGCTCGAATCTCAGAGAGGGAGAGGCATATGAGTCTAGCTACAAGGCAGAAAAAGCTCGTTCAGCACAAAGAAGATATCGGATTCGATTCTACTTAACTTAGCCGAGTGAGAAATCTATGTACTACGATAACCACATTCACATGTGTTTAGGTGGGGATCTTCTGAATAAGTATGAAAAATCCAACAGCCGTACTTATTTTTTAGGTGAAAACAAAAAGGGACAATTAAATTTAGGTTATATTAATAATAATGAAGTCATAAAGGAAGTCACTAATCATTTTAATTATACTATGACCTTTAAATTTAGAAAAGAATGACGGATATTTAGATTATTTCTACCCATTTTCTCTAAAATCATTTAGACACCGTAACTCTTTATTTTAATTTAGGGTTAATGTCAAAAAAATCTCAAACTTTGTTCAAATATTGACAATAAAATGTTCAAACTCTTTTTTTTCAATTTTACCCGAAGTTAGTCTATTCATTAAGTTTGGCTCCAATTCCTTAAGCTCACCTTTGTCGCAAATATGAAGATAGACTTACATATTAGCATACTGCAAGGTAAAAGAGTCACTGATGGGACATTTTTTAGTATATTTTTTGGTTCCCCATTTCTCAAGAGATGGAGATTGAAAACTGGTAAGTATTGGGCAAGAGTAGCTTGGGGCATTCAGAGGCTGAGGTCCTCACCAAAATAAGCAGATAACGAAGGGATAAGGCTGTGATGTTCGAAGGTGGAGGGTGTCGTCAGAACAAACAAATAATTGAAAATGAAGGTGGTGAGTATTGAACGAAGGGTGGGTTCTTTGAATTACGGATTTTATTTTCTTCAAACATCATTTTATTTTTGTGATAAAATGAAATCATCTTTTTAATCTGCATTTCTTCTCTTAATTTAGGCTAACTTGTATTAATAGTTAGTGCTTTTGGACACGTGACAAACCATGTCAGTAAATTTAACGGAAATATTAACGTTAGGTTAGAATTAAAAACAATTGAAAGTTTGTGCATTTTATTGCCACATTTTAAAGTTTGGACTATAATTGAAAATTTGAACAAATTTAGGATGTTTTGCAATTAACCCTTTAATTTAAACAAATTTCAATAATCTATTTATAAATTTTCAATAATAAATACAAAACACTTGTATTTGAATGTCTGGAAATCATATTTTACTACTAAAGGTTGTACTTGAGGTACACATTTCCTTTTAACTTGAAGGCCCTACATCACAAATAAAATGATGACTGAATTTTTATAAATTAATTTATTATTAGCAGACACTAAACTTCATTATTAAAAAAAAAGTTCTAATTCTCTGACCACTAGTTCTCCAATTATAAATAAATCAAGGATTTAAGAACATATAATAGGATTATATCTAATTAAGTGTTATTATAATTCTTTGATGAATTAAACACGATTATTTAACCAAACAAAACAAAAAAGCAATAATTGGATTACTTCAAAAACAAACAAAGAATGCATGGAGGAGGTGGGCCAAGTTTCTGAGTGTATTCCTGTCAAAGCCTTTTCAGAGGGTCCAGTGTGTGGGCACACAAATGCCTTTTGTAAATTTTGACATGCAAAGTTTGGGTACGTAGGGATTTCACATCAAACAGGTTAGGCCCATTAGATGTGGACCAAGCTATGTGCCTTTTCTCATTGGATTGGTCACATCTCCGCATTCAGCATTCATCATTCAGCATTCATCAGTCATCCACAAGCCTAACTTTTTGTTGCCTATTTAGAAGCCATACCTGTAATGTTTCAAGTTTTTATATACTAGCATTACTTTGCAACTTGGACTCCGTACTTGTGCTTTTGGCCTTTTCCTTTACTTTTCTTGTCGCTATGTGTCTCACCTCACCACCTGTTCAAAGTTCCTTCGAAGTCTCCTTGTCACGTTTCTCTTTCTTTCTAAGTTTCAGGCTATTTATCTCCAATATCCTAGGCACTAGTCAAGCCAGCAAAAATAGAAAGCGATGTGAGCAACTTGTCGTACTTGTTTTTTTTTGTTTTGTTTTTTGGTAAGATGTCGTACTTGTTTTTCACGTATGTATTTGTCAGCTATGAATAAAAGATTAAAGAAGCGAAGATTTCAAAATGCTTCCTTGATGCAATACTTAGTATTTTTGGTTCAGTTGATTATGGTATCTGGGAAGTAATTTTTAAATGGATGTGTTTGTTTGTGGATTCTGGTTGGGCCGGCCCATCCTTACCAGGCCCGGATATTGACAGCCCAACATCCATGACCCGTTCGGCCCATCGGGTGTTAGACTCCCATGTAAACACAAAGGTCTACGTAAACCTAGCATCCACGGCATATATAAGATACTGTTCCTTCCTGATTCAGGTACGAGATTACAACCATATTTTTCTCTGCTTTCAATAGCCAAAACCTACACTAAAAGACTGACTTGACCATCGGAGGGGCCTCCCGAAAATCAACCCCGGCGTGCCGTATTTGTTTTGCAGGTATTCAGCAGCAATAATCTTACAAGGTCATGGATACAGATAACAATGTCCAGTCCCTGCAAGATCAGGTTGAACCATTTGGCGCCCACCGTGGGGCCCGACATCGGGGCACCACGTTCAGAATCACACAGATCAGTCAGGCGGCAGCAGCCAACCCTGATATTACCGCCGTCACGACACTTGCACTGCAACGGATGGCTTTGCAGTTACCTGTCGTTCTCCCACCAGCACGTCCCGGTTCCCGCATACAATCATCACACCCGAACGATAACCCCCAGCTTCAAAATCAAGACCAAGAAGCGCAGAGCGTAGCCCTGGAAGATAACGATGGAACCAATTCCCATCTCCACTCTCAGCATCCTCTGGATGCCAACCCTCCTGTATCGCGACAAAACCCTCTCACCCAAAGGCAGATAGAGGAAGCGGCTGATCTGGTGATCCGTCAGATCCTGCAGTCTCACCCGGGACAACACCAAACTCCCGCTCGGCAGCTGGGCGCGATGGCCGATCGCCATCCTATGGAAGCCTTAGAAAAAATCGTAGACGACCGACTTAACCTGGCTAAGAATCCCTACGCGGACCGAGTGCCCGTACAATACAGCTCCCCCCTCATTCTAGAGATCCTGGATAGCCTCCCAACAGTCGGCACCAAAATACCAACACCTGAAAAGTATACTGGAAAAACCGATCCCTTATATTATCTGCAGCACTTCCAGTCAATGATGAACCTACATTGCGTCCCTGATGCAATTTAATGTAAGGCGTTCTGTACTTGTCGGACCCCGCTCCCGGAGCCCGGCGGTCCCGGGTCACGAGCCCTGCTGAGGCCCGTTCCTGAGACGCTGACTGCTGAAACTCTAAATCTGATACTCTCTGATAACTCACTTTGGTGGTGAGCGTAAACTGATTAAGGCTTAAACCCTCACTGTTCTTGAAAATTTGGAGAATTTGACTTTTTAACTCATGTCCGTTAAACGGACATGAGTGTCCGTTAAACGGACAT
>JAOSBP010000204.1:20685315-20696099 GCA_027563825.1 Erythroxylum mucronatum
TCAGATTTTGAACGGCGCCTAGAAGATGCAAATCGTCAAGTAATAATTAAACCCAGCCAATGCTCAGACAGTAACGATCGACCGACCGCCCTATCTCCTATCACGGCATAAGCCAATCAATCGTCCCTCCTTAACACGACTTAATTGATCGACCAGTTGTCGCCCGAACGATGGCTTGCTAGTCCGATCAGTTTCCTGTCATAGCAAGAATTACTGCATATAGGGCGTTGATCTCCGATCGATCGGCCTCATTACGAGTCATCACACAGATAGGCCGCGCAATCTTTATATACTCCTTCGACCCTTCTCTTCGGTCAGACTCGAGGAGTAGGGGGCTTATGGTTGGGCCGGCTGGGCCGGCCTTACCAAGCCCAGCTCCAGGCCCGGATATCGACAGCCCAACGTCCATGGCCCATTCGGCCCATCGGGTGTTAAACTCCCATGCAAACACAAAAGTCTACGTAAACCTAGCATCCACGGCATATATAAGGTATTGTTCCTTCCTGATTCAGGTACAAGATTACAACCCTATTTTTCTCTGCTTTCAACAGCTAAAACCTACACCAAAAGACTGACTTGAGCGTCAGAGGGACCTCTCGGAAATCAACCCCCGACGTGCCATATTTGTTTTGCAGGTATTCAGCGGCAATAATCTTACAAGGTCATGGATCCAGATAACAATGTCCAACCCCTGCAAGATCAGGCTGAACCATATTCTATTTCTGTTTTAACTTTTAACTCAAAGCATATTTTGGTAATTATGTTTGGAGAATAATTTAAGATTTTCGTGATTGAAAAACAATTATTAATTTGTTCAATATTTAGTTTAAAAGGTTCAATCGATACTATATACTATTATAAAATCAATTAAAAGATTAAAAGGAATTTGAAGTTTAATAAAAAAGAAGATTATTAAATAATACCGAATTGATTAATTTATAAAACTAACTAATTAATTAATTAACTTATCTATTTTTAACAATAAGAATTATTAAAGTAAATTAAAAAAAATTAGAAATCAAACTAAAAAGTGACCCAGTTTAAGATTTTTATTGTTAAATTAGTCAAACAAGTAATTTTTTTAAGTATATGATATAAACTTTATTATATGAAAAAGTGTAAAAGTTTCCGTTAAAATTTGAAGTTCTCCAACATACAAAATTTAACTTCTTATTATCATGATCTCCTGATATTTTCAACACATTTCATACATCATGCCAAGATTAAGGTTGCACTAGAACGTGAACCTAATGAAATATAAGATTCTTTTCTCAACACTTGATGCCCTAACATTGAAGAAGCTTGTTTGGGTTTAAACCCTAACTATCCGTTAGTTGGGCCTAAGAAAGCCGACCTGCCCCGCCATGCTTTTGCCACACTAGAAAGGGTTGTGAAAGAAATATACAAAACATCATACGACATCGTAGAAATCCCTGCTATGTTCTTATCAAGACATCTGAAGCTTGGACCAGATGCTTCTGGAACTCATTGGTTGGTGGTTCTTCCTTGTTGAATTTGGCCGTCTTATGTTATTATCTCGCCCAACTTTGGCTTCTCTTTGTTTCCCGGTTATTAACACAGCAGACATACAAGTAGGACCTTATCCAAGTAACCACCTGTGCTTATTAGCAAAATGTTAAAATATCAGATAAAAAGTTAAAGCAGTAAGATAAGAATTTAAGGTTTAAAAAATTTTATTAATATTAGAATGTCATAAAGTCGGTTAAAAATTAAATAAAATTAATTTTTTTAAAATATGATTAAAGGAGGTTATTCTTATTTATCAAAGAATTTGAAGTTTAATTTAAAAAGACCTTTAAATAAAAATTAATTGATTTATTTGATTTGTAAAAAATTGATTAATTTACAAGCCTGATCGATTAATTAATAAACTTGTTGATTTTTAATAATAAAGATTATTAAAGTAAATCAAACTGGAAAAATTAAAAATCGAACCAAAAAATTAATCAGTTCATAATTTTTACGATTGAACTGGTCGAATCAGTTGGATTTTTTAATTAGTACTTATTAGTGTTGGGAAACTAAAGTAACCTAATCACAAGTGAAAAAAATAATTTTTTAAAATTTTAATAATTAAATAATTTAAAAATATGAATCATTAAAAGATAATTAAATTGTACCTGATTCAAATTCTTGTAAAAACTTCTTCACGAAGAAGTGTCCATCACGAGTTGTCCAAGTGTCTAGTCTCTAACGATATTCACATAGTAGATAAAAAGAACTCAACTTTTGAGAGGTAAAAGTAAGAATACTAGCTCCCTTATGCCTCCCTTCTCCCTTCTATTTATAGAGAAAGACAAAAATTATCTTATTAACCTCAAGTGTAATAATCCATTTTATAACCATTATAATAAAGAAATTCACAGACATATAAGTAATATTGTATTTGGGATCCTCGTAATTAAGTTAATTCAATAAATTTATTCTTTAATAAATACCTATACATTAGTTTAAGTTCCTCCATACTTTAATTTATGAGATTAATTAATTTCTTCGTAAGAAAGAAACATAATGTGCGTTAGCTTGATATTTCTATTAATATTTTGTCTTAAGGAAACTACAACTGAAAGCAATTTAAGAATAATACATAAATATAAATTGAATCTCATAATTGTGATCTTATCATAATTTCAATTGCATAGTAATTATTTCAAGGATAATATATGTAGTGTTAAAACATCAAATGTTATTAATAAAATACATAAAGATAACGTCTTTATTAATTAAAATAATAATGTTATATATAAAATTGTAACCAATCAATTGGTTGCAAGGGTATAAACGAATAATCTTCAACTTGCACTAAAGCAAATCACCTATATATCTAACACAATAACTATTGGATTATGCCTTATAACCAATCACTTTGGTTGTCGTTTAGTGACAAAATAATTAAAGGCATTCTTTGTCTTGATTAGTGTGAATCGGACCCATATTGAGGTTGTGATGAGAGCGCTCAATATGGAAGCTATATATAAAGGTTAATGTCTCCTACAGTTACTCATATAACTTGTAAGCATATAGATCCTTTGACCTATTAAGAGTGCTTACGTCTTAAGAAAATTGTAGAAAGGCATTAATCGAGTGTTCATGAACGTTTTCCGTGAAGGTTCCAGGAGATTGGAGCTTATTTTGGCCTTAAAAACTACTTCCAAAAATAAGATGGAACCAAAATTAAATATTCCGCATTTCTTTCATTTTTAACCCTTTCATGAATGATCCAGGACATGTAATAAGGTCTATCATTAGTGTTACATTTCTTAATAGTGCTTCCTTTATTGACATGTTAGTTATTGCCAAGTTAGGTGCTTAATAGGTTGGTGACTTACGACCATACTCATTTTGCAGGATGAGACAGATTCTTATAAATAGAAGATCAATGTATTGCATTAGTACTTTTGCTTTTTTAATCTTTGTTTACAATAAGGGTCATCATATCAATGATTCTTACTAGATTTGGTACCAAATTTGTTTCTAATGTTATTCAATATTGATATCAATTAATGTTAAGCATTATTTTAGATATTTTAAATTATAAAATATATTTTAAATTTTATAAAATTATAAAATAATTACTCAATATATCATTCTGCATTTTAAACTAAATTCTAGCTAATGGATAGTTTCAAAGATGGAAGAAGTAAAATAGGAAAAATAATAGAAGGTATGATAACTAGTAGCCTTTGATGCTCTACATTGCTAATAAGAAAATTACTTAAAATGAGTTAAAGAACTAGACTAATAATGTAGCATAACAAAAGCTATAAGAAGACAGTTTGAGTTTGCTAAGATTGTT
Organism: Erythroxylum mucronatum; assembly: GCA_027563825.1. NCBI lineage: Eukaryota > Viridiplantae > Streptophyta > Magnoliopsida > Malpighiales > Erythroxylaceae > Erythroxylum > Erythroxylum mucronatum. Next base: position 20,689,133 of record JAOSBP010000204.1, read on the forward strand.
GGTTTTAAAGATCCATATAAATCTGAGGCTAAGAACGCCATATAAACTTATAAAGTTGTAGGAGTAAACATAAAAATAATAATAGGAGACAAGATTTTTACTACAAAATGTGGAATGCTAGAGTTTACGAATGATGAAGATATCATGATAGAAGGAGCCGAACACCCATAAATAGAGACTGAATATGTTTCAAAAAATATATGCAATAGGAAATAGACATAGATAGCAACAAACCCAATACTAGCAAGGAAACTGACGACGGTGAAGAGGCGATAACATAATTAGAAATTTTGGGTTCATACCTGTAAAATGGGGAGGGGCAGTCGAGAGGTACAATTCCAACCAAAATCACATCCATAACTTGTTCATAATGGAAAATTCCTTGAGAACTCAAAAGCAATAGTTCTTGGTTTTGGACCTTTGCCAGGAACACTCAAGTAAATCCTAAGAAGTCTCTCTCCTAACAAAAAAATTGGCTTTTTTGACCCTAGACCTTTCTTCGATGCCCTCCGCCTCTCTGTCTACTGCCGTCCTACCCCACATTGTCCCCCTCTTTCGACTCCTTTATCACTCCTTCTAAATAACCTTGCCATTACTTCTTTTTCCTCTGCTTCCTTTGCTATCCACAAAAGCAATACCAGAATCTCCTTGACCCTCCTCCTTTTGCAACCACCTACAACCCTCCTTCGAAACCCACTAAATATCAACTCCACAAACTCCAAACTGGCTTTTGAATACCCTAGCCTTTATTTTTATTTTCCTATTTCTTTGCCATTCCACAAAACCTGCTCTTATCCCCTTTCTATTGCCCCTCCATTCCATAAAATGGAGACGGACTTTCCTCCTCTATATCCTTCTCTAAAAACAGCTAACCCCTCCTCCTCCTCCCAATCTTCTTCAACCCATTTTTCCTCCCCAAACCTCTCTCAAAATAACCCTCGCCTAACCTCAAATTTCCCATCAAGATGGCAGATCCAACAGAAGGAAACTTTACTAGAAAAACTAGGAAGACTTAGAAACAAGTTGTAGGAGATAATTCTGATTCTTCTTTGGTTTTTAGTCCCCTTGTAGAGATTGAAGGGAAACTAATGGTGACTCCTAGCCTAAATATTCTACAGGAAGGAGCTAGGATATGGGAGTCTGCCTTAGTTGGTTTTTTCATAGACAAAAGACCTGCCTTTCTAGTGATATAAGCTTGGTCTTAGAGAAATTAGAAAGGAAGAGCTTTAATGGAGTTAATGCTCATTGAGGAGGATAACATAATCTTCACTTTCTAATCAAAATTAGAAGCACAAAAGGTGATTGAAGAAGGCCCTTGGCACATTTCTTAACTCCCCTTATTTCTTCAAAGTTGGCAATCGAGAATGGAAGTAGAAAAAAATTAAAATGAAAAACATCCTTTATGGGTGAACATTCACAATATTCCTCTAGAATATTGAACTACCAAAGGTTTGAGCTTGCTAGCTAGTTATTTGGAAAAACTTATATGTATGGATGAGAACACTGCTTTGAGGAAAAGGGTCGGGTTTGCCAAATTGTGTGTGAGTATGGACATTTCTAAAGAAATGAAAGATTGCATTCCTATCTTAAGATTGGCAAATGAGCATTCTCTTAAAGAGGATAGAGTTATGGTAACTTGCCAATGGAAACCTTCTCTCAAGGCTCAAGGTAAAGAATGAAAACCTACTGGAAGAATCTTCACTAGAGAAGACTATTGGGAGGTGATGGGTATAGAAAAGAGTGATTCGGAAGAAAAGAGAGATGGTGAGGAGGTTGAACAAGTTGCTAAAAATCCTGAACCATTTTAGTTGGAGAAAGATTCTCTTAAAATTGGGGCAAGCATTCACTGAAAAAATAGACTAGCTTCTGACAAAAAGGGAAGATCAGGTATGATATCTTTGGTTGGTCAAAATAATTCTCTAATGGATAAGGAGGTGAATGAGCTGGAAACTAGTGACACTAATCAAGATGAAGGAGTTTCTGATCCCTAACAAAATGAACAAAGCCTACAAAAGGACGATCAGCCGAATGGTGGGCCTTAAGAGGAGCAATTTGAACAAATGATTTCTAGTAAAAGTAACAGGAGTAGTAGGAAAGGCTCTAAAGGTAAGAGCAATCTCCTATGACAGTGATAGTATGGAATGTACCCTTCCAAGCTTAATGCATTAAGGGATTTTGTCCTGAAGGAGAAGCCTCAGGTTTTTTTGTCTTTTAGAAACTAAGATTAGAGAAACAAATCTGAATAAGTTATGTTGTTTGGGTAGGAAATGGCAGTTTTTAACAAACCACCAAAGCCATGCCTATGGTAGGATTATTATTGCTTATGCAACATCCCACTACCATAGGGTACATACCCAAACATTCAGGAACATTCAAGTACATATACAATAATAATGGTATGTTAGAGCAAAAACAAATCCAACTTACACATGGCATCATCTAACACAATCAAAAGTCATCACATTTTTAAAACCATTCATTGCATTCATTCACAAAGCCTACAATGACTCCATTAAACAAATATTTACAAAACCTCATGCAGAATCTAGCAAAAACTACAAAATAAAAGCTATAACTCTCTGACGTTAGCTGACAGTCCTCTGAGCCATAACTTAGTCCAAAATGTTCTTCTAATCCAGAATAAAAACTAAGTCTCTTGTCTCGTACCTGAAAAACTACGTTGCAATTTTTATGAGTTTTGCGAACTTAATGAGTAAACCATCATTGATGATTTCACCGAATTCACATACATAAATCACATAATTCGCAATTATTCATACAGAATATGTGTATTCTAAATACTCACACTGTCTTGGCACATCATTTAATCATTGCGGATTAGATCATATATAAACAAATATAGATGCATATGAGACTCGACATTCGTTATTATTGTTGTGACCGAGTGCCTATCACATATACAAAAACTAGCTCATTAGGTTTAGTTAGAAACATATATCACAGAGTATAGCTCTACGTGCAGAATAAGACGGAGTAAAGCTCTACGTGCAGAATAAGACGGAGTAAAGCTCTACGTGCAAGCGCTTTTATACTAGCTACTCCAGTCATAACGCCTTTATCTGAGCATGCATTTTATGAAATACATCAATTCAGAATTTACTATGTATCACAATCATTTATAAAACACAATCAGAATTTTATAAACATCGAACTTAAGTCAGGCATTCAACTTTCGTCGAGAATTCACATAGCATAATACAATAAGAATTTCATAATCTTTAGACCTAAGTCCAGTATTCAACTTTCGTTGAGAATCCACATTTCATACAGAATTATCAAACAAGTGAGAGCACTTCTAATATAGTCCCAAATATTTACTCCTCAGACTTTAAGTCTGGAATTCAGAAACAAATCGCAACAGTTCAATAATTGGAAGCTTAACAAATCAAATCAAATCAATCATAGGAAATTCATCTAGGTTGACTCACAATATGCTCCAAGAAGCTATTGCCTGGATAGTCAGATAACGATTGACTAGTGTCCGATGTGCTCCTCTAAAATGTACACAACACATTTATAAATATCACATTTTTGCATAAATGTATAAGTATTCCTTTATGCACATGTACTTATATAAAATATGCACAATGCATATTCAATGACAATTCTGGATATCTTATTATGATTCTTATCATCAAATCGATCAGATATCAAAGCCCTCATTAATATCATTTGTACTTGTAATTTGGACCAAAATAAAACAATGTGAAATCAATTTCATAACCTAATTGACCACTTCAGATTTTTCTAACAACATACTTTTGGATCAACTTTGCATAATTAATATGATAAGGTAAATAACAAAATTAGGCAACACTTCCTTCTAGAGAATTGTTCTCCAACATCTTGAGTTTGCAATGATACTAAGTCCATCCAATTTGGTTAAGTATACTGAAAGTAATACTCAAAAGATTTTAGAATGTTTTTAAGCTTCAGTAGAATTCTTATCTCAAATTCCAATCAGATTCTGAAATTTTTAGAGGCCAAATTAGAATTTAATCTCTTCATAAAACTTGTATCCTTATGTCTCTAGTATAATCATAATTAATAATCATCTCATTCTAAGGTCCACATATCAAGATATAGTCCAAATACCGAAATATATTCAGTAAAAATCAGCCCAGTTATCATACTTCAACACAATCACATTTCACCTTAAATTCGTCAACCAATCCATTTCAAAAAGCTATGATTTTTGGTGGAGATGAAGATCAATGTCTTATGAAGCTATTGGTTAAAGAACCAAGTCATTTGGATATCGGATGAAGAAGTTATAACAAAAAGATTGAAGGATATTCAGAAAAATGTCTTCAGAAAAATTCAATTGAAAGTCGCGATCGTGCATTTGCATGATAACGACTTTCACTAATCCTTGAAGTCGCTGTCGTGCAAAAGTATGATAGCGATTTTCATTCATCCTGTGAAGTCACTGTCATGTACAAGCACGATAGCGACTTTGCTGAATATTTTTGATAAATCACCCTTGTACAAAAGCACGACGGTGCTTTTCGTTCTTCTCCTTCATTGAATCTATCTTCTTCTTCTCCTTTCATTTTCCTTATTTTTCCAACAAAACACATACCTAATTCATCTATTCCACATTTATAACTCCAAATACAAACTCTACACAAATCAAATTCAATTTTACACTTTAAAAATCACAAATTCGAAACTCCAACTATTCTTCCTCTCTCTACTGTAACTTTTTCAGAAACTCAATCTCACATCAATTAACTCCAATAATTTGCAAACAATTCCTCTAACTCATTTTTAGCTCATCAGTACACACACAAAATTTATAAATCTAAAATTCAAACTTAACATCAAAATCCAATTCTCACACATGCAACTTTCAATTTTCAACATTTTCCCACATTCACAATTTCAAATCCTCATCTGATTCATTTAGGACATGTATACCCCGAACTCTACTGTTATACCTTCTCGTGCACATAATCATTTCTAACACTAGCCATTATCAAAATCATGGTTCAACAAGATTTCTAGCACATTTTAAACAACTCTACAGATTCACGCATGTCAACATTGAATCCAACATATAAGTATTTCCTCCAAAACAAAACAGAGTATCCATATTTATCCATTCTCATAAATTTCTGCATTAACACCGAAACTACTTAACTTTTTCAATTCATGCATAAACTCAATTTCAACCATCAAAACATCATTTACACAACATCCAAAAATAAACTTAAACACAACTTACTTGATTCAACAAGGATTCTAGTAGTGAAAGTGGATCAAAGATACAAAATCAACAACTTGTTGTTCGGTGATGACTAAACATAAAGAGAGTTTTGAAAGCTGTACTTTCAGTGAAGAACAAGATAGTGAGATAAAGCTGCACCGATTCTTCCATATAAAACATGTACTACGTGTCCTTGTGCATGTATTACATTTGTCACTTATTAGCAGTCCACGTGTCACCATACAATTGGTACCTTATTTCAATATTTTTCTTAGTCTAAAATATCCCAACTTTTTCCTAAAATTCACCAAAAATTCTGAAATAATCTTAATATACAAAAATTGCCAAATCACATTTAATACACTCCAATTTAATCCACAATTTTTATTTATAAACCAATTTACCCGGAAATGCCAATGAATGCATGTACAATCATATAAATGTGCAAAAAAATGTGTATGTCATAATTAACTGATGTATGGCGTGCATTTTTCCTAATTTCACAATTTTTTCTCATAAATTACTATTCTAGCCTTAACATGGGTAACGGGATGTTACAGCTTATGATGGTAATTTCTTGGAGATGAATGTTCTTGAAACAAATCAGCATTTTATTTAAACTAAGATTCACTTCAAGGTGGAAAACTCCAGTGTTTTAGCTACTTTTGTTTATTAACATCAGATTTCAAAGGACTAAACTATGGAATTCTATAAGAAGATTAAAGGCCTCGATAAACTCTCATTATTCAGATATGAAGCAGAAGGCAATTGAAATTTACACAATTATTCTTCAGATACGTATGACTGTATGCAGGAGGTGGAACTCATAGATCTCAAATTTGAAGGTCATCGATTCACTTGGTCTAACAACACAAAGTTCAATTTGGCATATTCGGTAAAAGTTGGATAGGGCTTTGGTAAATGTGGATTGGCTAAATTCCTTTTTAAGAAGTTCAGCAAAATTCTTAGACCCTGGTATTTCTGATCATACTCCTATAAGGATTGACAACTTGTTTAACTCAGTCAGAATCCTCCATATCCTTTTAGATTTAACAATTTCTTGGTAGACATGGAGGGTTTTCATGAGGCAATATTGAAGGGGTTGAAGTACGATTACTTTAGGACAAAATAGTACATTTGCCTCCAAAAGCTTAAGTCTATCAAACAAGAACTGAAATCCCTTAATTCAAAAAGAGGACAAAATCTCTCGAAGGAAATTGATAAAGCTAGAGATAAATTGTCAGCTATTTAGACTTCACTGGTAGAAAATCCTACAGATGTTTCTTTAGCCTCGGATTAAAAGGAAGTTCTAAAGGAGTATTTGCAACTGGTGGATAATCAATGCTCAGTATTGGAGCAAAGATCCAGAGTTAATTGGCTAACGGAGGGGGACCGATGTATTAAATTCTTCTTTAACTCATTGCAAGCTAGGAAGAATGTTAACAGAATCATATCCATTAAAACTGAAGCTGGAGAGGTTGTGGTTGGACAAAAAGGAATAGCTAAAGAAGCAATGAACTTTCACAAGAACCTTATAGGCTTAGAAGATTCCAGCTTAACATAGAAGATGATCTTAGAAGGTTTGTCACAGTAAGAATCCCTAAACATATGGTTTCCTTATTAATTAGGCCTGTTACAAACCAAGAAAAAGAGAGTGTGGTGTTTGACATGAATGGCTCTAAAGCACCAGGTCCTGATGACTTAATTGGTTTCTTCTATTAAAAATCTTAGAGTGCT
>JAOSBP010000204.1:20715979-20743370 GCA_027563825.1 Erythroxylum mucronatum
TTAAGATTTATTATCGACGTCGTTTTTATTCTAGCATCTTGGAAGGCTATGAGATGGGAGCAATAAATCCTGAAAAATTAATGTCATTGATGCTATCTATTTTATTAATGCTGCTTGGAATATTGATGTGAAGGCCACAACTTTTGCAAATTGTTTTCGACATTGCAAAATTCGATCTGAGGAAGGTACATTTCTAGAAGAAGAAACTGGTGATGTTGAAGGCATTCAAAGATTAAATGAAGTTATTCCTAATTTACATTATAGAAATGTCATGAATGTAGAGCCGATTATGAATTATCCTAGTGAAAATGAAACTTTAATGAAATCGCCTACGGACGAAGAAATTATTCAAGGAGTAGTGGGCATGGAAGATGATGACAATCAAGATCCAAATGACAGTAACATACCACATGTTTCTCCGAAAGAAGCTTTTCTTGCCATAGAGATTTTGAAAAGTTACTTGCTTCAAAATGAGAAGAATGTGCCGAACGTAGTTTATGCCTTCCAAAATGTTAAAGATGAAATTGAATTCAGTTCGCATGAAAAAAAGAATTAATTGACTATAGATACATATTTTAGGAAAACATAAAAATTGAAATAAAAATTGTTTAGAGAGTGCTTTATTTTATGAATTATATATGTAATTTTCATACTTATTTAATGAATTATTATCTTATATTTTCAGTGGGCCTCAAGGAATTTTTTAAAAACTATTATTTTATGCATTTAGCAAGGTTATTATTTTATCCTATTGGCCTAAGTCAGGACCAGAGAAAATTATTATTTAATCGAGATTATTAATTTATCAAATATTCATTTGTCGAGGTTTTAATGTAGTAGCATTATTCTTTGATTAGATTTGTTTAGTATTTTATAACTTATATCTTTGCCCCAGAAGGGTTGGTTTGACAAAGTGAATGTAGATTTATCGGAAAGTTTCCTTGAAACAAAATCAAGCGTTCCGAGTTTAAAAAAAAATCGAACTTATTGTAAACGAATGCATTACGCGTGATATTCAGTAACATATACTGATTTTAGTAATAAAAGACTATGTTACGACCTTACATCGTTAGTCTCAGTAGTTGATTGGCAAACTACACTCTTGTAATCGAAGTGAACATGTGCATAAACTTTTTCATTTTGCATAGAATTACAGTCCTCCATTTTCCATTTTTGAGATATAAAGGAAATGAAAACTATTGACTGAAGAGGAAATAGTGCCTCCTCTCTGCTCCTTTCTGGCAAAGAATACGTAATATCTGACTTCTACTCTTTTTTGTTGATCTTGTTCATGCTTCTTTTTCCTTCTTCTACGTAATCTGGAAGTGGGACTTTACCTGATTCAATGAGCTTTATATCATCTACAAGCATCTGGTACCGCCTTTTCACTTCCTCCTCTGTTGTACCCCCAACCAGGTTGGCTATATTCGCCCAGCGATCAGGAGTTTCCTTGTCATATAATGCCAATGCCATTTCGAAGCGTTTGTTCTTCTCGGCTGTCCAATTCGAGATAGTCTCGGAAGAAGAAGTGGATTCCATTGACCTTGAGGTTGGTTCAGGTTTGTGATTGAAACAAGAATAATATCTAGAATGAACAACCTGTTAAAATTTTCTTGTTCGAAACCTTAAGCTTATAGGGGGAGGCTTTTGTGTAGGACGAGTGAAGCAAATGTGTAGACCAGAGAATGGAAAGAACACTAGAGGGGCCTAGACTGACGCAGATGTTTCGGGGATCCGGGAAGAAGATTTCATGCCAAGGAGAGCAACCAAAGATTCACGTTCGTGACCTGTAATTAGTACAATGTTGTTTTATATAAACGCAAGGGCATTTCATAAGCAGAAAGATTCACATTCTTCACTAACCTTGTCCGGAGTCTTTGCAGATTCAAGAAAAAAGAATATTTTTAAGCAAGAAAACGAAAGAAACACTGTTTCTTGATTATCAAACCTAGCTGTAAGAAACTCGGATCTCCAAACGAAACTGGTACTCAAGTTGATGACTGCAGTTTCTTGATTGAACTTTCTTCCCAGTCAAGAGAGAAAATTTGGTCATGAAGGATCTCTCATGTTTCAACTGCCCTACTTCCGTTTCTAGCAACCACGATAGAGAGGTTCACAGCCTTTCAGCTGTAGAGTATGAATTCCGTTATAGAAAAAGATAGGGTCATCAATTTGGATGTACTTATAATCATCATGATTGTTATAGACTAAGATACCCTCATATATACCATAAAGATTATTTCTTTATATGCGAGATTTGGGGATGATTTGGTCTATATTAATTATACTAAATCTAAAAATTGTCAAATTGATATCCATATAATTAGATTATATTCAGACCCAATAATAACAACTTAGGTAGAAAAACCCTACTGTTAGATATGAGATAAGAGAGGCCATTGTTGACGAAGTTGTTTATAATTAGTTTACTTGTCCTACCATAATGTCCTGACATAAATTTGAAGTTGGAAATCAGGGACGACCTAGCTTTACGCATTATAAATCGAGATCTTCTGTCCAATTTTATTCTTTCTTATTCTGTCTCATAGAATCTCAGTCATTTATTTTATGGGACCCACGCGAGACCTATAAGGGACCCACATAAATAAATGGCTGAGAATCATTGGACACAATAAAACGCCATAATATTAGACAGAAGATTTTGACTTTTATTTATATTCACAATGTTATAAGTCAAGTGGGCTATTACCAATTTGCCTGAACTTTTCTGTTCCACCCCAATAGCATCGTTGAGATTCATTTAGATTGTCTCGTGTTTTAAACACAATATTTGTCCTCTCCATGAAGATCATATCGAGGAAAAAGCAAGTATGCCAAGGAGTTGTGCTCAAGAAAGTATTTATCATGAAGCCTTCCACTAAAGAGGTGTTCTTGTGTAATTTATAACAGACACATACAATGGAAATCTATGCTTAATTGTCGCTGCCACATGCTGGACAATTGCTTTTAGCAATATTTTAGAGCCGACCTCTTTGCTCGGGAGGAGAACCCAATATTTTGGTCTTTTCTTTCCAATATTTTCAATGCTCATCGTACAACTTGACCCCTGAAGTCTAGTGACCTCATAATCCTCCGGTCGTACTTTATTTTTGGTGGAGACAAGATTTGGCATGATTTTTGGACTGGCTACTGATGGTCTCCGACATCCTCATCTTCCCATTTCCCAGTCTTTGTTGTTACTTCAGGGTCTGATACTTTAGACTTGCTAATGTGTTCGCTTAATTACCTTGATGCATCTGGTTATTCTCTTGGTACAAGCATATCAAAGGTACTAAACAGTTATGCGTTTATTATTGTTAAGAATTTAGTGGTGTGCTTCAAATAAATTTTAGTTACTATGTTGATATGACGTATAAAATTGACATGATATGAACATGATAACTAAGTTGTATTCTTTCCTCGTGCAAATTTTGCAATTGACTTAGATGTGAGAAAACCGAGCTAGGATTAGACCTTGATTGTAACGGAATAATAATGAAACTTGTTCGTAAACGGGTTTCCTAAAAATCAAAATCAATTTAATTTTATAAAATGATTAATATATAAATCAAAATAATGCATGAATCTAAATTTATTCATTATTCCGAAGCTTGATCATGTTTTTGTCATATTTCTCAAATCGTTTCCAAAGTTGATCTGTCTTAATCATTGTAGTTTCATAAACGTCCGGCTTCTAATGATATCCACATAATAGGTTGAGAGAACTCTGTAACACTTACAAAAAGGGTTAAGCAAGAAGTGTTGGCTCTATAGAGCTTAAGCCTATTTATAATAGATTTTGGACATTTTAGTAATTTAATTGAAATTAGATTAAAATTAAATTCTAATTTCAATTAAACTTTAATTAGAATTATAAATAATTCTAATTAAATATCAATTATACCCAAATTAGATCCAATATCTCATATTAATTCTTATTTATTAAATATCTCATATTTAATTATAAAGTTGCTAAAACTTTACAATCAAGCCTAACTTAACCCTACGGCGCAGGTGAGTTGGTAAGGGGCTTTCTTGGCTTAAGTGAGGTCGCGGGTTCGAACAGCCCTCATGTATGTAGCCGTTTAAAACTTGAGGTCAGAACTTTGCCTCCCGCAAGGGACCTACCCGGCTCGAGCAAAAAATAGTCTGAGTGTGAATGGTTTAAAGGTGCCTTCCCATAATTGGAACCCTCCTAGGACATCTTTTGAGAAACCAAAAAAAAAAACAATCAAGCCTAACTTGATTAAAATATCTTTGCTCTTATAAACTCATTCTTTATGTAAGACCTATTAGGTTCTCGAATATGTTGGCAATAATTATAAATTAAAATTAAAATTAAAATTAAATAAATCAAAACTCATTTTAATTGATCTTTAATTTTCTAATTAAACAATTTATAATCATAAATCAAGATTGACGTCTACTAACACATCATGACCTCCAAAATATTTAGAAATGTCAAAGTGGTTTTGACTAACCTTTCTATGCATAATTTTTCCATATAATTCAAATCTTTCATTATACAATATTCCGATTAGACATAAAGTCTGAAATTAATGTTTACTCTATTTCTAGTTCAATCATATTATTTTTCTGTCATTAGCTATCAATTCAATTAATGACATTTACAAACTATTTACAAAATGTCATTCTTGTAAATGTCATTCTACCTTGGCCAAGGGTTTTTTTTTCAAATCAATACTAATTGTGAACAATGAAACATTCTCCCTAATTATTTTAGGGTTATGAATCTTATCTTGATGATACAACTACCTCCATATAGTTCATACTACATTCAATGACTACCAATTAACCGACCATGATTAAACAGGTAATAAGTAGTATCAAAACATAGCAATTCCTATACAAGATAACTTTGGAGACCTTAAGTCAAATGGTCACTTATACAATCATCACAATGAGAATTCTATAGATATACAAGTAATGTTCTAAATGAATTTCTCATATTAGGTTTATTCAGTGAACTTATTCTCTAACAAGCACCCGTACGTTTTTTTAAGTATCTTTATATTTTAGCCTATGAGATCGATTACTTTCTTCATAAGAAAAAACATAACATGTTCTAGTCCTTTTACATTCTATTAATATCCAGTCTTAATAGAATAATGACTAAGAATATTTAGGAATAATACATAAATACAATATGAATCTTATAATCATAATCTCATTATAATTTCATTTACAATGTACAATTATCCCATAGACTTCATCATATACATCTAAACATATACAAGGTAAAGAATGTCTTTAAATAATTGTCACTAAACTACAATCAAAGCGATTAACTATAGGGCATAAACTAACAATCTCCCACTTGCACTAAGTCAATCATTTAAGTATCATATATCATATCACCATATGACGATCATACTACTGCTAGGATAGTGGCTTAATGAAATAATTCTACAAGATTCTCTATAGTGAACACTTGCTTAAATCTTACAAATTTCATCTTAATTATCATCATAATTAAAAAAATTTGCCTAAATACATACTTAGATCTTTGATGGACATTAGTTCCTTATACATGACCAATGGCTCTAATATTTTGCAGTACATTACTGTCTTAAACAATGCAAGGAGCTATATCAAGCTCATTAAAGAACTTATTGATCCAATTAATCATTTCCACTAAATGAAAAATATATTATGGCTTAATTAGTAACAATTGTTACATTGGAATCTTTCCAAATTCTAAGTAAAATAAACCTTAATTATGATTTACTTCTAAAGTAAATATCCTTATCTCTTTAAACTCAAATATCAACTCATTCATAGAATAATGGATATCTTTTATACTTTACAAGTATCTAATATCTCAAATACTAAACATCTTTCATACATTATCTATATACTTGGACTTAGAATAGGTGAACAACTTCCAATCTATCTCTATATATCTAATTCACATAATTAAGTTGTTAACTTTTCATATCCATCTAGAGTTGTTCTTGAACAACTATGTTTTCAACAATTGAAAGTTAGAATTGTTGTTCTCTATAATCAATATGTCTCCATATAGTCCCACTAAAGAGGAAAACTATACTCCCACTGACCTTCTTGTAAATATGATAAATTCACAATAATCTTAAAAATAAACTCTTTGAATTCATTAAGAAAATAAATCTTTCAATGTCTTATGACCTTTCAACTATGCATCAAACATATCAATAAAGGCAATAATTCCAATTGGATGTATTGTTATGAGATTTGAACATTTCAAATTTCATCTTACTCCCACTACTTATCTTAAGAACCATTCTCCTATAAGTATATTGAAACAAACAATTTATTCAATAGGTCTATAAGATTTTATCCAACCTTTGGATATCTCACATCCTTTCATTACCTAATTTAGTTCTAAACTTAATGGATAATCCAAGCTTCAGCTAAGCATTACATCCTTAAATCATTAACTTTGTCTCTTTCAAAGACTTAATATTTCATAACTAATATGAAATCTTGCTAATCAATTCAATTGGAACTATTGAAGGTAAGTCATTGTACTAGGCATCATTATAGAAGAAATACTATTGCATTATACAATATCTCATTTTGTATTTTATTCCTTACATAAATTTATACTCTCATGAAATTTTATTGTGAAGGAATTAACCAAAGAATCTCATTCCCTATAGATAACAAAAAAATTAAAACTTACCATAGTGATCTCGTTGAAGTGCTTTAGCATTCTCAGTGAGTAATTTCTACTTAGATTTAAATAATTTGAACTTTTCAAAATTTTAAATCAACATTTCATTTAATACATATGACTATATCACATAATGTCAATAGTAATTTAATGAAACATAATTATCATCATTTTATGAATTGTTATTCCATCTAATACACACATGTATAAATTTACCAATTCAATACTATCATCATCATTTCACCAAAAGTTGATTTGGTTATTTTTTTCCAACTTGACAAGTTTCACAAGTTTCATATAATTCATAATCAAAGGATAAATAGATCCATGTATATAACTTTATAATTCTCGTCTTGTTGACTTAAACAACATGGAATAAAAGGATAGTCTCGGTTATTTAACTTTTTATTCTTGCCACTTATGTTAAACATATGTCTCCTTTGATCCAACATATACAAACTATTTGTATAAATTGATTCGATTATTTTTATTTAATAATTTATTTCTTATCATGCTTTGAATATTGTAATAATGTTGAATCTAAATTTAGTATCAAATACTTATAAGCATTAACTATAAATACATATGATCTTTATCATGTCTCGTATAGGAAAGAAAAGTCATGCTATCATTTTTCTTCTAATGATAACTATTATCATGCTATAACAAAGCCTTTAATTATAGTCCACAATTATGTTTTTAGTAGGCTAAATTAAGTAGAACAATTCCAACAAGGTACTATACCTTTCAACTCTACTCTATGCAACCTTTTGTATCTTGCTGTCATAATCTTGACACACATCTTACATGCTGTCATCAAAGTTTATGAGACATTATTCTACTTAAAATGTCAGTAAATTTTGTCATCTATATGATTTTGACATATCTCTAGAACTTTAACATCAAATCTTCAACAAGGATTAATAGCAACATTACGTAATCGGCATACAATTATTCATTTCTAACTTTAAGAACTCTTCTAAAACATAATCCTATGTCCAAGAAATTTGGTTCACTAACTCTTAGTATCAATTATACTAAACAAGGTAAATTCTACTCAGAATAAAATATAAATGCAATAAAAGCAAGTAATTAATTATATGTCATGACTACCAAATGAGATTAGGATTTTAATCATGTATTTGGTTGCTCCTACTATTTTATTCGAAATAACCTTCATTACTATTCGAAAATATTACTCTTATCTTTCTAGTGGGCTAGAATCTCATTCAAATATAGTTGATCTTAAGTTTGCTCAACCAACTAAACTTAAATTAGGTAGATAACCACTTTATCAATCACATCTCATGTGACTTTTAGATCCGTTAGGTGACAACTCTTGCCAAAATATATCCAATATATTATTCCTTACCTTGCCTCTAAATTCATATGATTATGAGTTTGCTCTCCAAATCACACAAATTTAGTTAAGTAGAACCTACTGTCATAAGACTAAACATGTTTAAGTTAAAGCAACCTTAAGTTTGCTCAACAAGCTTACAATAAACATAACTCTGGATTATTCTTATAACAATGGAAGGCATCAATCATGTTATCAACATGTACTTAATATTTTAACGAGAGATTTAATTTTGTTCATCTCATCAAACATAAAATTGCATATAAAATATAGCACATATAAAATATACAATTTATCCTGAATCCAATATATATATCAAACATATAAATAAAGTATGCAACTTATGCACAATGTTTTGGATATTGGTACGTACCGGCCGATAACCAAAATCGGTACGATACAGGCAATATATCCACTCCAGAACATAAACAGACACAGGTAGTTGACACATAGGCAAATAACTTTCCAAAATCAAAGAGACATGCATTCTGATTTTAGAGTTTCCAGAACTAAAACAAAGAGCATGCAGTATGTTTTATGATTCGATAAAACAATTTTCAAAACCACGAATTCTAGAGTACACTTAAGTTATTCAAGCCTTAATTTACTTTTGTTTTGTCAAATCAATAACAATCAACCAAATTTAATTAAATTATGAAATTAAACACTAACTCTAATATTATTGTTGAGAAATTGAGTCGGGATCAGATCTTTACAGCAGTGAAATAATTACGAAACTTTTTTGCAAATTATTTTTCAAAAAATTAAGATCAATTTAATTATATAAAATGATTAACACATAAATAAAAATAAAGTGTAAAGCTAAATTCGTACCTTATTACGAATCTTGATCATGTTCTTGTCATATCCCTTAAATCGTTACTAAAATCGATCCTTCTTAATCACTGTAGCCATACAAATATCCAACCTTTAACGGTATCTACATAATAGGTTGAGAGAATCCTGTAACACTTGCAGACAGAGTTAAGTAAGAAGTGCTAGCTCTTTAGAGCTTAAGCTTATTTATAATAGGTTTTGAATGCTTTAGTAATTTAATTGAAATTAACTTTTAATTTGAATTAAACTTTAATTAGAATTTAAAATTATTCTAATTAAATAACAATTGTGTCCAAATAAAATCCAATATCTCATATTGATCTTTATTTATTAAATATCTCATATTTAATAATAAAGTTTCTCAAACTTTACAATCAATTCTAACTTGATTAAAATGGCTTTGCTCTCTTCAACTCATTCTTTATGTGAGACCCATTAGGTTTCAAATATGTTGGCAATGATTATAATTATAATTATAATTCATAATTAGAATTAGATAAATTAAATCATACTCGATTATAAATTATTTAATTGGAGAATTAAATATAAATTAAAAATTGTTTAATTGGAGAATTAAAGATAAATTAAAACTCCTTTTAATTTATCTTTAATTCTTCAATTAAACAAATTATAATCGCGTATCAAGATTGACATCTAACAACGCATCACAACCACCTAAATATTTAAAAATGTCAAAGTGGTTTTGACTAAACTTTTTGTACATGATTTTTCCATATAATTCAATCATTTCATTATACAATGTTTCAATTAGATATAGAGAATGAAATTAATGTCTACTTTATTGTTAGTCTAATCATATTAGTTCTCTACTATTAGCTATTGATTCAATTAATGATATTTACAAACTATTTACAAAATGGTGTTCTACCTTGGCTAAGAATTTTTTCGAATCAATAATAATCGAGAACAACGAAACATTCTCCCTAATTACTTTAGGGTAATGAATCCTATCTTGATCACACAACTGTCTCCATATAGTTCATGCTACATCCAATGACTACTAATTGATCGACCCATGATTAAATAGGTCATAAGTAGTATCAAAACATAACAATTCCTATATAAGATAACTTTTGAGACATCAGGTCAAATGATCACTTATACAATCATCACAACAAGAATTTCATAGATATACAAATAATGTTTCAAATGAATTTCTCATAACGGGTTTGTTCAGTGAACTTGTTTTCTATCAAGCACTCATACGTTTATTTAAATATCTCCATACTTTAGCCTATAAGATCAACTACTTTCTTCATAAGAAAAAACATATCGTGTGCTAGTTTTCTTAAGTTCTATTAATGTCCAGTCTTAATAGAATAATGAATAGGAACATTTATAAATAATACATAAATGTGATATGAATCTCATTATAATTCTATTTGCAATATACAATTATCTCATGGACTCTATCCATATATATTTAAGCATGTACAAGATAAAGAATTTCTTTACATAATTGTCATTAAATTACAACAAAAGCGATAGGGTGTAAGGCATAAACTAACATAAGGATCAAACAATTAATGACTGGTTGGTTATCAATCTTGTTCACTATGTTATTAAACCCTTAACCAAAAAAATTGACCCTTTTTCAGACTAAGCTGTACAATTTTAAAAGTTACACTTGCTTTAAAAGATATATTAAAAATTATTTTAAAAAAATGTATAATTTGGTTAAATTATATATCTTGCTTCTCGAAAATAATATAATCCTTCATTTAAGCATTTTCTATTAAAATGGAACAGCAAATACTTAAAACTTTGTTTGTAAGAGACATAGTTTTTATGTGCTTCGTTTAATACGGAAAAAAAAACAGGTATTCATTCAGGAAAAAAACACCATTTGCATATTTAAACTTTTGAAGTTGATTTTAATATGAACGTTGGACGTAGAATCTTATGTGTTTCTAACGATTTCAAAATTAAATAAGTTAGGATTGAGCGTTCTTGCATAAAAATAGAAAACTTTGATAATCAAAATTTCATTATTGTAAATTGAATTTTTTAGAATTAATAAAGTTTTTCATGAGATTTTTCAGTATTGTGTATTAAATTTTTTGAAATTAATAAAGCACTATCATTTTTGTCTTAACGTACCAATTTTAATTATATTTTGTTAGCTATTTTTTATTTATTCATGTTTAAATGTCTGATTTTGATTTTTTAGTAATATCATAAAATGGTGAAGTAATCTCCACCAAATTGCCTCACCTCAGAATTGGGGCCAATTTTGGATATATAGCTGATTTATATAAAACAGGAGCTGAGATCAGGCCTCATGGCCTATCTACTTTGCCGTGCCACCATGAAAATGGTTGTCGGTTCAGCGGAGCTCTTCCTCGCAAAGAAATTTCGTTCGCCTTAGTCCTGAACCCCTTACTGGCAACATCATGAATGATCCCTGTTGGCCTTTCTGATCCCGGTTGTTGTTGTTGTTGTTGTCGTCGTCGTTGTCGTCGCAACCAACTTCACTCAGTTTGATTGTCCTCAAGCTATAACTCCTCCGCTTTTAGTACCGAGTCATTATCTATCATACCACGAGCTACCTGCCTACACTTTCAAACGAGTCTTAAATGGTAGTTTCGGTTACGGAGTCTCATTCCCATATAATTACAAAGCTTACCCATGCCAATTTGTTCCCATTCTCGGTCCTACCAACCACTACGTCGCGATCAACCATTGCAACTGTAAATGGAAAGGAGATTAAAGTTAAGGACGCACATTAGCATAATAGCTTTTGTTGATAAGCTAATCACCGAAGTCTCACCAAGTGAAAACAGTTGTTGTGGCTGACGAGGTAGTGAACAAATGTGGAGGAGAAGCTTTAGCACCTTCAATACACTTAAGGGGAAGAAATGGGACGCGGTGGTGATCGGCGCCGGTCACAACGGCTTGACGGCGGCAGCTTACCTTGCTCTCGCCGGCCGCTCCGTTGCCGTCCTAGAGCGTCGTCACGTGATCGGCGGCGCGGCTTTGACTGAAGAACTGATTCCGGGCTTCAAGTTCACTCGCTGCAGTTACCTTCAGAGCCTTCTCCGTCCCTCCATTATCAAGTGGGCGTCCTTTTCTTATTCCCTTTTGGTTTCTCTTCCTATAGTGTTCGTTTTCGGTTCTTGTTTTCAATGTTGTGAAATTGGTTTGTTTGTTGATGCGGGACTGTAGGGAATTGGAATTGAAGAGGCATGGTTTGAAGTTGTTGAAGCCATTGGCTTACGCGTTTACTCCATGTGTTGATGGGCGTTACCTTCTTTTGGGGCCAAATGAGGAAGATAATCGTTTGGAAATTTCCAAGTTCTCCAAACGGGACGCCGAAGCTTATCCAAGGTGATTTACACTTTTTGTTCTGCTATTTTTATGTTGGCCACGATTATCCTCTCTGGATTATGTTCGTGGGCTTACGAATGAATGTGGAATTGTTTCTTGTCAATTCTTCCTTGAATAGATACGAAAATCAGTTGAACAAGTTCTGTGAGTTGATGAATTTTCTTTTGGATTCACCTACTCCTGAGGTTTTGCATGACCGTCCGGCTGCTATTAGTCGTCTGAAGGATAAATATCAGAAGTCCGTTTATTGGTCACGTTGTCTTCGTCATGTTCTCTCTTTGGGACAAAAAGATATGGTGTAAGTTCATGAGAACAAAGCTTTATGTATTTCTGTATTCCTACTTCTACAATGACACTTGAAATTGATTTCCATTTGTGAAACCCCCTTACACTGTTCTCTTTTTTCACATCTATTAGCTTGCACTTTTAATTTCTTCTCCCTTTAGATGATTTCTGCAACAATCTTACAGGGACTTCGTGGAGCTCCTACTGTCACCTACTGCAAAAGTTTTGAACAAGTGGTTTGAGGTTGCCATTCCACACATAGTTGTTTATGACTTTTCAAGTCTGCCTTTTTTCTTTTTTACCATTTTCGTTTAACCGATTATAGCTAAAAAAGCTAAATATAAGCACTGGCATTGATTTCTCATAATTTACATCTGATAGAAAATGTTGATCTGGCCTCTGAAGTTTTCTTTAACGATGCCGTTAATGTATTCAGGGAGATTTATTGAAGGCAACACTTGCAGCAGATGCTACTATTGGGAGTATGGTAAAATTTCTTCACTTGCATCACTTTTCCCTTGAGTTAATTCTCTGACAGTAAAGAAGATCCTTGTTTCGTTATCCAGTGCCTTCAATTCTATTTACATCTGAACTTGGAAAGTAATGGGATTGAATAGCAGACACACTTCATGCTAGTTCCAAAGTTTCATTGCCCAGAACTTTTTTAGAACTTCTAATCACATTCTCCTTGTTTTCTTTTTATCTTGTCTTCCAAATATTTATACATATCCTTAATTTCATTGTGTAGACTAGCATTTTAATGCCGGGAAGTGGATATGTTCTACTTCATCATGTAATGGGTGAAACTGATGGTGAACGTAATGTTTGGTCGTACGTATCTAATTTGACAATTTTATTGTTCTTGAAAGCAGCATGCTTCTATGTTGATTTATATGGGTGCATAATCTTCTACACTTCGTAACATTCTTGATGGGATGTTTTTTCTTGATATGGATTGTTGTTCATTGATATGCTCATCATAGGTTGTCAATACCTGTTGCAGGCACGTTGAAGGTGGAATGGGCTCAATATCCTTGTCCATAAGTAGAGCTGCCGAGGAAGCTGGGGCTCATATTATTACTAATGCAGAGGTATTTTAAAGGGAGTCCAGGTTCTCATTTTTAGTTATTCATCCCCTAGCTATTTATTTCATTACATAAGAAGTTTTTAACCTCTCTAGGTTTATGAAGTGGTTGCTGATGACTCTGGCATTGTGAAGGGGGTGAGTTTACTTATCGGATACCCTCGAGGAACTGGATTTGAAATGTTTCAATAGTTTCTAAATCTAATCCTTTTGTAATCTAGGTTCTTCTAGAGGATGGCACGAGAATACATTGCTCAGCTGTTCTATCAAATGCCACCCCTTATAAGACATTCATGGTAAGAACTTAAGTGTTCTTGCATCCATTCCAGGTCGCAACTGGTGTCAATAGTATTTGGAACAATTAAATGTTTTATTATGCACAAACATGCACACATGCGCGGTTCTGTTTTTCTCACACACATGCACAGTTAGTAATGCTGATCACAGGAAGCTGTACGTGTAACATCATTATGTTGGTTTTTTCTTATAAGCACTGTCATGCTTTCACAAAACAGGATTTGGTGCCTCGTAATCTTCTTCCAGATGAATTTGTTCGTGCTATCAAGAACTCTGACTACAGTTCTGTAAGATTTCTTCAGTGGATCTAATGATTGATAGATGCCAACTGTAACATATTATAGTTTGTATTTTGCATCTTTTGGATAGATTATGCTCTCTTTTTTTTTGGATCCCTGTGTTTTAATAATTAGAAAAAAGAAGATTCCCAACACATATATGACCTTTCATATATCCAAAGTAGGGCTATATCCTGATAATATGGCTTAGTGTAATGGACTAGTTCGTCATACTTAAGTCTACCTTGAGCCATCCCTGATTATGCCTTTCAATTCTAACATGATTGTTGCCTTTAATTTAGTGTCAATAACTCTACCGGATCATGCACTAATTAAGTTGTGCTTTTGTTGATCATTCAAGATGTTCTAACTTTAGTGTGGATGCGAATGACTGGAGCAGGGAGTAACAAAGATTAATTTAGCTGTTGAGAGATTGCCCCAGTTCAAGAGCTTCAAGCAGAACTCAGAGGTAGGTCCACATCATACAGCTACCATTCGCATTGGTTCTGAAAGGTATGCTAGTGTGTGCTATGCCAGAATTTCTCTCTATTGCTCTTGTAGAATTCTTTCTTACCTCAAACTTTATGATAAGAATGGCGAGATTGAAGGATAACTCCATTGTAATGTAATCAACTAGAAGTTATTCTCACTTCTCAAAAAAAAAAAAGAAGAGATTCTTTAAGTTATTCTCTGCTGATGTGAAAGAATCAGATGAAATCTGGATAACCTTGTTGACGTAGTGTTCTATGCTATATATAAGAGAATGACAGAAATTGTTAATAATGGAAATATGCACTTTGTCGAAAGAATCTACCATGAAATGTTATTAAGTTATCCTCATTATCAATCTATCAGTGGCAAATTTTTTTCTGATGTTTTGGTGTTAGTGATTCCATAAGTGATTCCCTAGTAAGGGTTCTGCACTGATGTACTACATTTTTTAAATATTATTTTCTCTTCTCCTCCCTATCAAGTATGGAGGAAATAGGCTCTGCTTGTCAAGATGCTTGGAATGGCTTTCCATCACGAAGACCTATTATGGAGATGACAATTCCTTCTTCATTGGATAAGACCATTTCTCCCCCTGGTAAAATAACTTTATATTCGTTAGGTTTTCATCCATCCACTTGCATCATTTGGGTCACACGTTACTATCCCTTGCATTGATTTCAGACGTCTAATTTAGATTGCTTTACATGATTCCTCCAGGAAAGCATGTGATCAGCTTATTTACGCAGTACACACCGTATAAACCTTCCGATGGTAGCTGGGAGGATCCTAGTTACAGAGTAAGTTGTATTAACAATGCTTTACTTGTTTATTGATTTGTAGCTGCACATTCAATTGAATAATAATGGCATAGGGTTCTGCGTCCAATTAGGCACTGGTTAAGTTTCTCATATTATTCTTGAATGTTTGGCAAATTTTGTCTCCTTTTGTTGTTCTAATTCCAAAACACGGTCTGTTAGGAAGCATATGCCCAAAGATGCTTCTCTTTGCTTGATGAATACGTCCCCGGCTTCAGCTCCTCAATTATAGGCTACGATATGCTAACACCGCCAGACCTTGAAAGGGAAATTGGTCTTACAGGTATGGTACTATCCACTACAGATCAAGAGCATATGCATACGGAAACAGGATCAATTCTTTACTTAAAAGACTATTCCATATATATCACCTGAGTTTCCACTATGTATGATCGATGAGGTTGCTTGCTCGGAATATGTGGCAGGGGGAAATATTTTTCATGGGGCAATGAGCTTGGATTCGCTTTTCTTGCTGCGACCTGTGAAAGGATGGTAACTCATTTCGAACAGCTCCTTTTAAAGTCTAAAGAAAACCGTAGTGCATAGTAGATTGACTCAACCGTTTCAAAATCTACTTTAACCGAAAACAAAACCAGGTCTTCAATCTGTGAAGTTTGAACTAAGCTAACATCAACAATCCTACATTGTTGCTCGTTTCACAGGTCAAACTACAGGACACCTGTACGAGGATTATACATGTGCGGTAGCGGTTCGCATCCAGGTGGTGGTGTAATGGGTGCACCCGGTCGAAATGCTGCCCAAGTTGTGCTCCATGACTTCAATAAGAACTACAAATAAAATCTACAGTGGCATCAAAGTCCCCGGAGCTAAAATGCATATTATATTATTATTGATTGTTATTAATTACAATAAACCTGTAACAGATTTCCTAGAACATTATTGCTTCTGAAAAATAATGATAAAATTAAATAACAGGTTTAACACATGAAGAAAATATATATTATGAAGCAATAAGGTCTTATATTGTGAATAAATATAATTAAAATAAATTGTAGTTATGAGTACCCAATTTAGGATTTATAGAGCATCACATAAATAACAGAGAAGTATTTCTAGAGCATCCAAACTATTAAATTTTTACTATATAAGTTCAAAATATTTTAATCCCCTCACGTGCAGAGATACAAAGCAACATTTTTAAGGCATCTTTTTTTGGGACGGAATCCTCTGTCTAATATTATGATGTTTTATTTTGTTTTATGAATCTTGGCCATTCATTTATGCGGATTCCACGTTCATTTATGCGGAACCCACGCGGGACTTACATAAATGAATAGCTGAGATTTATGGAACAGAATAAGACATCATAATATTAAACAGAGGATTCGAACTCTCTTTCTTTGCATCTTCATTCGTCTACAACTAGGAAGTTAGGTACATCGGTTGTCCTTTCAAATTTCATGACCTCTGACCTTTGGTTTATTCTTACTTGATGATAGGAAATACAAGACCGAATTAGTTAATCTAGGATATTATCAGAAACACGAAGCATATTTCGCAGCTATTTTAAAATTCACGCCCACTTTTTTGTTTCGAGTGTACTGAGTTGAATATAATTTCATATTGTTTCTCTTCTTTTATGATGTTTGATAGCTAGTTTGATTTCAATACTATTAGTGCATTAGTTTAAGAGTCTTAAAATCATGAATTGATTGGTTGTAAAATTTTGATCAGTAATGGGCAGTTCTAAACTTATCTTGAGTAACATAGGAATTTTTAGTGTTCTTTCAAAACATCTCATGCTTCAACATTTGGTTTAGGTTTAGAGTTTTGTGGAAAACGACGGAAAAAGCTGCTATTTTTTATTTGATCTCACTTATATAAAAAATTGATGAAACCAAATCTTTATCAATGTCTATGTCAAGAAATAGAGTAGTATGAAAGAGTTTCAACTATGATTTTTTGGACTTTAAATGAGATTGTTGATCATGTATTCTTGTTCTAGCGATTTCAAATTATGATCAATGTCTATTAAGCTAAATTAGCTATTGGATTACCATTCCTTTAGTTTTCAAACTTAGAAAGTAAACAAAAGTTCTAACATTTTCTTGATATGACTATTTACCAATTTCTGCAAAAGAATTGTGAAAAAAAATACTTGCAATATATATTGTTAACATTATAGAAATTGTTTTAAATTTTAAACTGTAAATTGCTCGTGATATTGCAATTAATATGTTATTTTCAGGGATGTTGAAGACTATAAGTTAAACATAATGCACTATAAAAAGCTCTTAAAAGAACATAATGTAAGAAGTTGAATATGTTTGACCTTTGCCTTTGATTGTGTGCAGTAGATTAAGATTGAGCATTATGAGTCAAAAAATAGATGCAAGTTCGATGACTAGGTCGGATGAAGAATTGCTTTGTTTTTGTGTGTTAGTGGCTATCATGTGGACTTCATAGACGAAGAGAAATCTTGGAAGATGCTTTGTTTCTTGTGCTCAACTGGGGTAAATTATTTCTTTATTTTGTGATTTTGGTTAATTATTATCTGACTTTTTATTTCAGCATCAAAGTATTTCATTTTACAAAAGTATTCCTTTATTCCCATCTTGTATTTTCCAAAACACCTATGTACATTCATATAAGCATTTCGTCGTTCCCATATAGTAGGACAAGACACATAGGAAATGTATTTTCCAAAAGTATTTCTTTTTACAAAACTATATCTTTGTTCCCATCTTGTAAGATAAGGCACATGGGTAAAATGTATATTTACATATTACTTCTTAAAACTTTTGATCTTGTCCTCCTCGTTCGGGCATTTATTCCATCCTAAAACAGACAACATATAATCAAAGGATAACCCAAATATCAAAATTGATTCAAGACATATAACTCAATATTTGTAATGCTTGACATAACTCGCTTGTAACTATTGGTTGAGGTTCTTCACCTATAAACTTTGAATGCGCACTAATTTCTAGCTATCTAATTGTATGTACTAATTTCTATCTAAGCCACAATATCAAGGGAAATATTAATATGTGAAATAACAAGAACAAAGAGAGCAATTTGGCAATACCATTTCAGCTTTAGCTTTCTAAGATGTGACAAAAACACATGCATATATATCATACTGACACCATCACCTGTACAAAATATGGTGCAAGCTAAGAATTCATATTTAAAAACAATAGCAACGTCCGGTGGGAGTTTTGCTGAGTAGAGACTAGAGACTCTGGGGAGTTCGATAAACTCATATATATATATATAGAGAGAGAGAGAGAGAGTCTGGGGAGTTCGATAAACTCATATATATATATACCATTTGCAAGGTCTGCAAAACACAGTCTACTGTGTGAGATCTCTGTAAATGACCTTAAGCCACCCCACTCTATCTAGCCCAAGGTGATGAAAGAATGAATCTACAGGTGAGAAAGCGATTAGCTTTTTTTTAAAAAAAGCAAGATAAATGATTCCGAGTCAGAATGCTATTAAAAAAATGTGACAAGAAGATTGATCCCGTATATATACATATAATTAGTATTATATTATATTAATTTATTTTAATTATTTTAATATATATATATATATTAAAAATATAAAAAAAATAATAACACTAATACTATAGATAAATACATATAAATAAAAATATAGAAATATGTAGTAAAATAAGCAATACAATATATATAGAACAAGGTAAAGAATAACGAAAAAATAGAATAAGTAAATAGACACAAACTATAAAGAAGACAGGTGCAGGAATAAATCAATCCAACCATTGCAAGAAAATAATTAAGCCAAGGAGGAAACTGTTTAGGTTAAATAACTAAGAGGGAAGTATTACGAAATAAAAATAATTAAGCTAAATTTAAGACATAAGACTTAAAACAAAATGTTTCAAAGACCTAAGCGAACGAGAATGACCTCTTTAAGTAAGGTTCTTTATTCATATCTTAGAACGTTAAAGTTTTCTATTGTGGGTCATTTTCTTGATAAGTTCTAGTTGAACTATTTTATTCTTGATTACCTCTCCCAATTCTTTTTAGGCTTTCATATTTTTCTCTTATAGCCCCTAATTATTATTTTTTCACATCTTCTCACTAGAGTGACAGGGTATTTCTTATTAATATGTTTGAACTACCTAAGCTTCGTCTCTATTAATTTTTCATTAATACCATCTCTTTAAATAGATCTCTTAAGCCCAATCTGAATCTCTAGACCCAAAAATTACAAACAACTTTTATGAATATATTATTCTTATGAATGCTTTATTTTTCTTATGTGATTGATGCGTGATTCAAATAAAGGATTAAGAGAGGCAACAAATATTAATCAATTCTAATAAATTGATTCTTAACAAAGGTTAGGTACATGAATATATTAAAATAAAACAAAAAAACAAAAACGGAAGTCATAAGAGGCCCAATTTGAATGAAATGAATTAAAATTGTGATCAAGGTCTAGATAAATTCAAGTTGAAGTCTAAAAACCCAAGTAATAAAGAATCTGTTAAAACCCAAATTTAGAAGCATAAAATAGTGTAGAGATAGTTTAAATAAGGTCCCATAGTTTTGTGAATCAAGTACTTAATTTAATTGGTTAAACTAAATGAAAAGCCCCATGTTCACATCTAACGACTTGCACTAATCAAATCCTTTCAGATTAGTTAAGTCCAATCAAACTCTCTTATGGCCAATTTCTTTTTCCTTGTTAATGAATAAAATGGAAAGTCTCAATGATGGTATGCATCGCAATATATGAAAACCTTTGTATATTCCTAATTATATAACTGCTTGGCTTCTACTTGGAATTTTGATTCTCGCAAATCAGTAATTTTAGGATTTTAAGATACAAATTTCATCTTGGTTGTTACTACAAACACAGGTGGTAGATCCTAAACTGATTTCACATACTTAAAACTGTGTAGGAATGAGAAAGAACTAAACTCATAATTTGGCTTGGTTGAATCAATTCATATCATATATAAAAGAGCATCCATGCTTAATATTTCTCCAAGCTGCTAATTTCCCCTATAAAAAAAATATTAATTCTTTCACATAATTTTGGGGGATTTAGTTAGTTGCATTATCTATTCGATGTCATTATAGTTGATCTATATGACTTCTATCATCATTTTTCAAATCTACAGGACCAAGAATGCAACTTCAACTCCTCAAGCTTGAGTCGGAGGCATATGTTGAGGCGGTGCCAACTCTAGGCAGGGGCAGGCAGGGCACTTGCCTAGGACCCACTCTCACTAGGGGTCATCTTCAATGCATTTCAGCAGCATTTATTATTTAGAAAGGTAGTAAATCCTTGATTTTCCAAAAAGAAAAAGATAATGTGAACTAATAAATAACTTCTTTTATTAGTTATATTACCAAGAAAGTTAGCATTAACTTTTAATCTTAGAAGTAAAATTGATTTCTTTTTAGCTATACAACTTTAACTTGTTATATTTATAAATACCTTTGAAGCATTTGAGTGTATTTCTTACACATTAATTTTTTAATTTTCACTAACATATGAATCTAAGATATTTCAACTCAAAAATTGGTGGCAAAAAAATTTTACGGTTATGTCTTATGAGTTCTAAATGATAATTTAAAGGTAAAATTTCTAATTTTTTTATTTATTTTTAACTTAATAAATATTTGACCATATTATAATTAATTTGTAATTTGTCATTAACGTGGACATTATATTAGCATTTTAAATCAAAGCATAATATTAAACGATATTGTGTTTTTTTGTGTTTCTCCTTTTTTATTTTTAAATTACTTATTATTTATAAAAATATAATTAAACAATAATAAATAATTTAATTTTTGTAATTGTAATTTTCATTATACTTTGCCACATATAATAATTATTGGATTTGCGTTCTTGTAGAGGTTCACATAAGTTTAGTTATAATATGATTAAATCAATTAATTTAAGTTGCTCAGTTCAAAGACTACATAAACGATTTCATTTATTATAAAAATTTGTATAATTCTATTAAACATGTTGTGATGATTAAATAATAATAATTATTATTTGATAATTAAATAAGACCATTAATAGTTGGATGTGTTTGATTGGTTTTTTATAAATAGGTTGGTAGCATTAGATTACTACATTTACCATTACGTTAATTCCTATAAAAAGTTTATTAAAAATCACTAATGTTAATTAAATTACAAAGTTACTAAAAATATTTGATTTAATAATTTAGACCTTTATCTAGTTGCTTGACAAAATAATATTTGCAAGATATTATTAGTTGATGTTATGATCATTTAATATTTTGTTAAGTATGTAGACTTATAAATTGAGTCACTTATGTATGAATATTAAATTTTAATAATAAAAATATCCTTTTAAAGTTTACATGTTTGTATATTGCCAATTTATTGAGACTTTTTTTTTAACTTCACCTAAGGCCTATAAAACGTTAGGAATGGCCCTGTGCTGAGGGGACGCTCATGTCAAGTGATGGTGATATAGAAGAAAGCTTTGTCCCATTTTCTAAAGAGAAAGGACAGGCTGAAGAAAGCTTGGACTATTCCTAAGTGATGCATGTTAGAATCCAACAGTGATCGACTCATGAGTGAAATGGAAAACAAAATTTTTACGGATTCCATGCAGATCCCCGATAATTGATTAACTTGAATAAAACAATAATACAAATAATAAGAAATCGTACCTTGTTCATGTTCACGTTTAAAATCCTTTGAAACTTTTTCAATTTTGTCAACCACGAGTTATTCAAACGTCCAACTTCTGATGGTATCTACAAAGCAATTTCTCAAGACTCTTTTGAGAGGAAGAAAACATAAGTGCTAGCTTCTAAACGTTCTTCCTATTAATTGAAAAATCAATAGGCTTTTTAATTTTTATTAAAATTAAATTCTTTATTTATAATTAAAATCAAATTATAATTATAATTAATATAATTTTAATAAAATCAAATATTTCATATTTGATTCTTAAAGTTTCTCAAACTTTACAATTAAGTCTAACTTAATTAAACTGTTTTTTCTTTCATAAATTACTTTTTGATGTGTGACCTATTAGGTTCCTAATATATTGACAATGATTATAAATTCTAATTCTAATTCACAATTAGAATTATATAAATTAAAACTTCTTTTAATTTATCTTTAATTTTCTAGTTAAACAATTTATAATTATAGATCAAGATTGACGTCTAGCAACATATCATAACTACCCAAATATAAGTAATGTCAAATGGTTTGACTTAACCTATTCATGCATGGTTATGATATATAATTTAATCATTTCGTCATCCAATATTTCAATTGGACAGAGTATGGATATAGTATCAACTTTTTGGTCCAATCATGTTAGTTCTTGCTAATTAGTAATTGATTTATAGTTGAAATTTGAAAACGCCTTTTCAAATGTCATTCACTCTGGCCAGAGAATTTCATAAATCACTACTAATCAAGAATAGTAGAATATTCTCTCTAATTGTTTTAAAGTGACAAATCCTTTATTGACTTACTCAACTATCACTGTATGGTTCATACTGTATCCAGTTACTATCGAATGAATTATCCTAGGACAATTCATAAGTAGCATCAAAACACAGTAATTCCCACACGAGATACCTTGGTAATCTCAAGTCTAAGAATCAATTATACAACCATCATTATAAGAAAATCCACAGACTTATAAGTAATATTCCATTCGACATTCTCATAGTCAGGTCAGTTCAGTGTCTTATTCTCTAATAATCATACATATATTAGTTTAAGTATATCTATATTTTATTTTATGAGATCAATTACTTTCTTTATAAGAAAGAAACATAATGTGTGCTAGTTTTACCGTTTCAACAATATCCCGTCTTGATGAAACTACAACTAGGAACATTTAGGAATAATATTTAAATGTAAATTGAATCTCACAATTATGATCTCATCATAATTTCAATTACACAGTAATTATTCCAGGGATTTTACCTTTAGTATTAAAACATCAAATGTAACTAAATTAATACACAAAGATAAAGAAAGTCTTTTCATTAATTAAAAATAATGTCATACATTAATTTGCATTCAATTAATTGGTTGCAAAGGCATAAACTAACAATGCATATTGTACGAATATGGAATTGATGATACCGATCTTAATACTTTTATAGCCGTAAGCTTTAACCATCTTACTTAGTAAATATATTAGTATTAGTGAGTTAAATTTTATCTAAATATACTACTAAAAACTTCTCAAGCTTCTTTTGCATATTCTTTTGTTAATCTAGAACTAAAATAGGCTTCAGTTGTGCTTTTTAGGTATTACAAATTTCCTACATAAAAAGTTAAAACATCAAACCGATTAAAATATCAAACCAAAATACAATTACAATATATAATGGAACAAACAAACAAAACATAATTGGCATCTTTATATAAAGATATGAAAAACACCTAGATCACAATGTCTCCATACTCTAGTGTAACTATAAAATGGAAACACACCTTACTTGTGAACAATGCCTAACCTTTAAACAATGAAGACGAGAGGAGAGGATATAGAGAACACTTAGCCTTCAAACAACACCTAGCTTCCCAGTCGCAGATGAATGAAGATGCAGCCAGTTGCAAACGACAAGGTAGAGGAGAGATGATTCTTCCAGGACGTAAGATGATGACGTAATTGAGATAGATAACGTGCATGTTGGAATGAAAGGCGGTGGTCAACAATTGTGGTTACTAAAAATCAACAATTGGGGCTTAGACACTAATTGTTAGGTTTCCAAAACCACGTGTTCATTTGCAAAGCATCCTTCTCAGAAAATCTCATTCTTCAGAACCAAAATCTCTATATTGCTTATTGAGGGTCAATAGAGAGTATTTCTCATATTTTTTGTATAAAATATAGAGAGATTATAACTACTATTATTTCTTATAATGAAACTTTTCTACTCTTTCCCTTGAGTTTTTATCCTAATTCATTGAAGGGGTTTTCACGTAAAATTTGTGTGTTCAATTATTTTAAATTTATTTGCTATGATCCTGCTCTAATCTGATCAATTTTCTCAACAAGTGATATCAGAGCTCGGTTTGAGTGTGTAGATCTACTTATCGTATGCTCTGTGGTTGTCATTGAAGACACTAGGGATTATTCATGTGTATTGTTACTATTTACATGTATGGTTATTATTTACGTAAACGGTCACTATTTATGTGTATAGTTACTATACATGTGTACAGTTACTATTCACATACAATAGTGGGAGCTAATTCTTTTATCAAAGAAGTTTGTGATAGAAGCAATGGTGGCAAATTTTGATATAGAAAAATTCAACGAGAGTAATTTCTCACCGTGGAAGTTGAAAATGAAGGTTATCTTGAGAAAAATTAATTGTCTAGCGGCTATAAGTGAAAGGTTGACCTAACATATTGATAATTCTAAGTGGAACGAGATGGACGGGAATGTTATTGCAAATCTTCGTTTGGCACTAGCAGATGGGGTGTTGTTAAGCATAGAAGAAAAGAAGACGACAAAGGAGATTTGAGATCATCTCACAAAATTGTACAAGGTAAAATCGTTGCACAACAAAAATTTTCCTTAAGAGGAAACTCTATACTCTTCGTATGACGAAATCTACTTCGGTGACATAGCACATCAATACCTTGAATACTTTGTTCTCTCAACTCACTTCGTTGGGTTGTAAATAAAGCCAAATGAACTTGTTGAGTTTCTACTTCAAAGTTTACCTGATTCACATGATCAACTCATCATCAACTTAATAAATAATATCCTTACAGATGTTCTCGTCTAAGATGATGCTGCAGTTGATGTCCTAGAGGAGGAAAATCGGAACAATCATAGGGAAGACAGGTAGGCAAATTCACAATATATGGATGTCTTAAAGGTGATGAAAGGGAGATCAACATAACAAGTTCAAACTACAAGCCATAATCATGGTAGATCAAAATCAAGAAGTAGGAAGAATTTAAAATACTATAATTGTGGCAAGTAAGGTCACCTGAAGAAAGATTTTTATAATTTAAAGAAAATTCCAACCCTCAACGAAGATGCTCTATGTTGTGAACCAGCAATAACTAATGAAGGTAGGAAAAAATTTGCTGAAGTATGACTTCTTAACTCAAAAGCTGCAGTCCACATGATCTCTTGAAGAGAATGGTTGAATAAATCTTTGGAGGATCTGTGTACAATTGTAATGATCATGCCTTAAAGATCATTGTCGTTGGAACTATCAAGCTGAAGATGTATGATGGTATAATTCATACTATTCAAGACGTTCGAAAAGTGGAGGGCCTAAAGAAGAACCTATTATCTGAATGGTGATTTTGGGTGAAAGATCAATGGTGAGAATGAGATCATTAAAATAATAAGAGGAGCCCTTGTACTTATTAAGGGAGAAAAGATAGCTGCAAATTTGTACATGGAAAAGGGAGAGACTTACAGAAGTATCACTTCCTTTTTGTAAGCGTTGTATTATAAGTAAGCAATATTGTTCGAAGTTCAACACATCAAATTCTAGAAGCAAAGTTGTTCTAGAATTAGATCATGATCTAGAATTTGATCACTATGATGTATGACAAGCACTGGTTCCAACCCTAAGAGGAGCAAATTATTTTATGTTATTCATTGATCATTATTCCAGGAGATGTTGGGTGTATCCGATCAAAAGGAAGGCATATGTGTTTCTAGTCTTCACAGTCTACAAAGCTAGAGTTAAGCTCGAATCTGGAAAGAAGAACAAATATTTAATTACAAGTAATGGGGGAGAATATATTGGTGATGATTTTGAAAGGTTCTGCAAGCAAGAAGGGACCAAAAGACATTTCACAATATCAAACACTCCTCAACAAAACGGAATGACAGAGCGGATGAACAGAACCTTGTCCGACCACGCTCCCAGAGCCCGGAGGTCCTGGGAGGCGAGTCCTGACTGATGGCCCGTTCCCGAAACGCTGGCTGGTGCTGGCTGAAACTCTAATATGATACCTGACATTGACACTAGCTGCTACTCACTTTGGTGGTGAGCGTGCACTGGTTAGGACTTAAACATTGACTATTCTTGAAAATCTCGAAAATATAACTTTCTAACCCATGTCCGTTAAACGGACATGAGTGTCCGTTAAACAGACACGAAATGGACTTGGGTACTATTTTACCCGAGAGTGTCCGTTAAACGGACATACGTGTCTGTTAAACGGACATGAACTGACCAATTGACACTGTTTTGGCCGAACCTGTCTGTTAAACGGACAGACGTGTCTGTTTGACGGACACGAGTGCCAAACATACACTATTCCTACAGAATCTGTCCGTTAAATGGACTGCTGTGTCCGTTAAACGGACATGAAGTGCAAAATATATACTATTCATCTAGAATCTGTCCGTTAAACGGACTGATGTGTCCGTTTAACGGACATGAAGTGACACAAGGGAGTAATTCTCACCCGAATGTGTCCGTTAAACGGACATGAGTGTCCGTTTAACGGACATGGGAATTTTTGGAATTCCCATGTCACCTCATGACCTGCACCACTCTCAATCATGCTCAACACTTCTAAACTTCCTGAATTCACTCAAACTCAACTTCACTGGTTTCTCAACCCAACACATTCATAACACTCATACAACTATCAACAATCTCAACTCTACTCATGCAATTATTTAAACCCTTCATGAACAATTGAAACATCATGATTGAATGCATTTCCATTTCCATCAAAATCAATGTTTACAATGCTTTAGTGGGCATTTCAAGCCCAATTACAACTTGATCAAAATACATTTTGCTAAAAACATCTGAGTTTCTTAAAATGCGTCTAAAGCATTGATTTACAAAAATGTGACTTGAAATACAACAAAAACACTATCTTGGAGTATGCCCTTTTATGCTCAATCCTCGTGCTCGTGCTCTTCACCTGGATGGGACGGGATTGGAGGGGGTGAGCTATT
>JAOSBP010000204.1:20743470-20754862 GCA_027563825.1 Erythroxylum mucronatum
ATGTCTCTTTTGTTCATCGATCTGCGAATGTTGTTGCACATCACTTGGCTGCTGCAACACGTTCAAGTGTGGATCGGAGGAAGTGGCTTGTTAATCCTCCCTCATTCTTGTTTAATTTCTTTTGAGGTTAATTCAATTATCTTTTTCCTTTCAAAAAAAAAGTTATTGGATTTATTTAGTTGCCACTATTTTTCCTTGGTAGAAGCTATATGTTAGGAACAATAAAATTTTGGCTAACTATATCAGAACTAAAATTTTACAAATTTAAATTTAAATACTGAATTTCTAAAATTTAGCACTGATGATGATCCTTAAATAAAATAATTCCGGACAAAGCGCAAAAATGCAAAATACAGATGTCTGCATGTCAGCGAGTAGCCTGCATGTCAGCGAGTGGTACTAGTGCGCTTTAATCGTTAGCGGTGTCGTCGTTTCAAGAATTTTAAATCACGGGCTACTTTTGGTTCTTAGTGGCCACTGTTTGGACTCCACTAGATCAAAGTACGATTATCCAGAAGGGTCCCGCGAACTCTTGAAACCGTCCATGACACTGCGTGGAAAGCACCAGGCACACAAACCCAACCAACAAAAATTCCAAACGAACAGTTTGAGCATTTTATATTTTTAAATGTAAGCGAATCTCTCCATTTGCGCCAAACACGGAGGGACCTAAGAGAGTAAATGTGGCGCCGGAGCCTTTGCACCGCCGCAAGCGCATTGCCGGATAAGAGATTTGACGTCTTGGTGATCGGCGGTGGTCACAACGGCTTGACCGCCGCCTCCTACCTCGCCCGAGGCGGCCTCTCCGTCGCCGTACTAGAACGACGTCACGTTATCGGTGGCGCAGCCGTTACGGAGGAGCTAATTCCGGGCTTTAAGTTCTCTCGCTGCAGTTATCTCCAAAGTCTCCTCCGCCCCTCCATTATCAAGTAATTTCCGCATTTCCATCTTCTCAGTAATTCAGTTACAATATGTTTATGCAAACATGAACTCGAAGTGATATTCTTATGTTTATCCGTTTTATTTTTATTTGTGATTGCAAAAAGAGAGCTAGAGTTAGCGAGACATGGACTAAAGTTGTTGAAGAGAAGTCCTTCGTCTTTCACGCCTTGTATCGATGGACGCTATCTTCTGTTAGGACCTAATAGGGATCTGAATCGTTCCGAGATTTCAAAATTCTCTGTTCGCGACGCGGATACTTATCCGAGGTGCTACTTCCTTATCACTCTACCTCTAATCTCTATCCATCACTTTGATTTCAATTTCACTTGCGTCTTCTGTAAAGAAACTAGCATGAGAATAGTTGATAAATGAATTTGTATTGATATGTTCTGCAGTGCTTTACAACATAGTAATACAGTTATACACTGAACTAAGGTCTAAGAAACCAAAGGAAATAGTCTAGACAGAATTTACATGCTGAAAATATGGTGAGAGATTGCTAAAAATCTATGATAATATCGCTGAAATTTTGGAGGATATTCTAGTGAATATTTATTGATTTATCATCCCGCTCAAGCTCCCACGAGAAGCAATTGTGAGCTTGTTTCGAGGTTGATGAAATGTTGAGGAAGCAAGAGCCTTTGTCATAGTGTATGCTGTCTATTTCTTTGTTGCAGATTATCACATCACAGGATCGGTTGAAGGTTTTGCAGACAATTTCACCGAGAAGCAATGTGATCCAGCGCAGTTCAACAGATGCATGAGCAATGCTCCTATACTCTACTTTTGTAGTAGAACGAGCCACAATCGGTTATTTTTAGCCCTCCAAGAAATTAAATTAAGTAGGTACAATAACTAGAGGTTGAATGATGGTGATCAGGGCAACCAGACTAGTCCATTCAGCATTAGAGTAAGTAGTAAGGTTTAAGTTTTGGGCTTTGGTTAATTGGAGGCCATGGGAGGGTGTTGATTGGAAATACCTAAGAATTCATTTAGTTGCAGTCTAGTGCATGTCTGTAGGGCAATGAAGGAATTGAAATACTTTGTTCACAACAAATTGAATATCTAGGCAAGTAAAACAAAGGTATTGAAGGACTCTAACGATGCTGCAATATTCAGTTGGGCCAAAAAAAAGAAGTTTGTGGTTTTTAGATAGAGTTAGGGTAGGTCTCATGGGTGCAAGGACAGGTTTGGAATGGTCTAGGTGGGTACAGGTGAGAAGTGCTTAGGAGTATTTAGTTTGGGTGAGTAAGAGGTTGTCATGTGTTATTGTGTCTTCAATTCCAAGGAAGTGATGAAGAGGGCCAAGGTCTTTAATAGAGAAAGCGTTATTGAGATCACTAATAATAGATGAGATAAATGGTTGTGAAGAGCTTGTGACTAAGATGTCATCTACGTAAACTAAAAGAAATGTGATATCAGTGGGGTTTGATGGACAAAGAGAGGTGTCAGATCTCAAAGGGGTGAAATTTATGGAAAGAAGTTTTTGACTCAACAATGAAACCAAGCACGTGGAGCTTGTTTGAGATCGTAAAGAGCTTTTTGAAGACAACAAAACATACTGAGAATGATAAGGATCTACAAAATCAGGGGGTTGAATCATATAAACAGGTTTTTTGAAGATTACCACGTAGAAAGGCATTGTTGACATCAAGTTGACAAATGGACCAAGTTTTGGTGAGGGCAATGGTTAGAATAATACTAATGGTTGTAGGTTTGACAACAAGGCTACAAGTGTCGGTATAGTCAATACCAGGTGATTGATGATAGCCTTTGGAAACTAGCGTGCTTTATAGGAGTCTAGAGAGCCATCAAGTTTACGGTTGGTTTGAAAAACCCATCGCAACCGAAAATGTTAACATTAGTTGGAGGTATAACAAGGGTCCAGGTGTTGTTATGATAGAGAGTTTTAAACTCATAAAGCATCACTTAATGCCAATAACAAAACTTCTTTGCTTGCGTATAAGATGTCGGATTAGGATCATTTGAAGAAGAAGTTGAGCTGCTGAGGTGACAAAGTGAGGTAGAATTCACGGAATACGGATGGTTACTCGTGTTCGAGTTACTATATAGTGCGGTTGAGATGAGGGTGACATGGGTGGTTGAGGTGGCGGAGGTGAAAATTGATATGGGGTCTAGAAGGAGTATTGTATGGAGGAGACGTTGCAGATGTGGGTGGAATGTCTTGTGGAGTAGGATTTGGTGGGTTAATAGGCAAGAGCAGTTGTACTTGAGAGGGTGGAGAATGGTAGATTTTTGGAGTGATGAGCTGAGAGTAAGCAAAAAGTGTTTCAATGAATTGAACATGACGAGAGATGTAAATTTTGTTTGTTTGAGGGTCGAGACACTTATATCATTTAAAGCGTGGTGAATAGCCAATAAAAACACACGGATTGGATTTAGATGTGAATCTGTTAGATCGTGTTGAGCCAAGAAATAGGAAATAAGAACTGCCAAAGACTCAAAGATGAGCGAGGTTTTATTTTGTGAGATATAGGGCTTCATAACGAACACTGATGTTGAGAAGGCATAAAACTAGAAGGATTATGGAAGAGACACATGGACAAGAAGAGTAAGACCAATTTTGGTGAGATGACAAATTTTTCGCTTAGCAAGGCTATTTTGTTCAAGGGTGTGAGGACAAGAGTTGCGATAAGATATCCCATGGTCGTTAAGGAATTCGGCAAAGGATCCTTGGATGAGTTCATTGGCTCCATCACAGTGAAACACTTTGATTGTGGTGGAAATAAGTTTTTAGTGGATGTTTTGAAGTGTTGAAATTGATTAAGAGCTTGAGACTTATGAGTTAAGAAGTAGATCCAAGTGAAATGACTAAAGTCATCAATAAACATTATGAAGTATCGATAACTGAAGGTAGAAAGAGTTGGGGATGGGCCCCAATCATCATAGTGAATAAGTTGCAAAGGCACTTTGGAAACACATGACGATGAGGTAAAAGGAAGTCTAGTGCTTTTACTTTCAAGACATGAAGTGCTAGGTTTTATTACGTTAGAATTAAGAGACAAAGTACAAGATAAAGTTTTATTACATGGATGACCTAATTGTTGATGCCAAATATCAGTAGAGGCTTGATGAGCAGTCAAGGCAATTGGATTGTGAAAAGTTTTGAGGAATGAGCATTAGGTACAATTTATCGTGAATTTTACCCGTGAGAAGCGGTATCTTGGTTTCGAGGTCTTTCACAATGTAATTAAAAGGGTTAAATTCAATTAAGTATGAGTTATCAGTGACAAATTTTGCAATAGGTAAAAAGATTTGTGGTGAATTGTGGGACAATTAAAATGTCATAAAGATAAAGGGGTTTAAGATGTTTAGTGAGTGTTAATGTGCCAGTAGAGGGTATGAGGAGAGCATTGCCATTACTGACGAGCACTTGATTTAGTCCATCGTATGGTTCCACATTTTTCAAGATTCGCAGATTAGGAGTCATGTGTGCAGCGGTGCCTGTGTCTTCAAGTCATTTAAATGTGTCATTTATAGAGAATTAGGAGGTGACGGGGTCAATATGGAGGCTTGGAGCAAAAAAGGTTGTATGAATATTTGTATTGTCAGTGCAAGGGTGAGCATTTCGAGAGTTGACTACCTAAATTAACTCTGAGTAGCAACGAAGCTGACATTAGGAGTAGTGGTGTCAGCGGGATGGTAGAAGGTTGGATGCTACTCATGAAGAAGTAATTTTGCTCCTAACTCTGAAAATGAGGGTGGTGTCTCGTAGTTTTCAACAGTTGTGACAAATGCCTCATAGTCTGCTAGAAGACGATTTAAAGGGCATAAAACCACTCCATTGGAAATCAAATCTCCAAATGCCACAAGGTCTTCAGCTATGGAAGAGATATGTCAATGTATTCGACAATGGAGGAGCCGCCATTCTTAGTGATGTGGAGATGACAACATAGGAGTGAGCAACAGGCTGTGGTCTGTTGGAGAAAGTGTTATTCAATTGTGGTCCAAAGAGCCCATGATGTGAGCTGAGGCCTGAGGGCAAGGGAGGCAACTGCAGGAGAGAGTGTGCTAGTTAAACAATAGTACACTAAGCGATAAGCTTTTTGCCAATGCAAATATTCGGGTATAGGCTTAGCAGAGGTAAAAGTGCTCGGGTTATGTTGTGGTGGAATGGTACCATCAGGTCGCATGTAAAAAAAAAAAAAAGATTGCAATTGATTTCTCCAAATAAAATACTTTGTTGCATTTAGAGTGGTACTTATGAAGTTGTTAATATTACTTAGCGGTAGTGTGGAGGTTGCTAGCATTTGATTTGTTGTTGGTGGTGTTTGATTCGTGGCCATGGTTATATGCTGTGTGGAATAATGGTAAGGCGATGGTAGATAGTGGTTGTTGGTGTTGTGAATAGGTGTCAGGGTGGGAAAAAGAATTATAAGTAAGCTCTACAACAACAACGATAATTTAGTAAAAATCTTACTGATACACGGGGTCTAGAAAGGTACAGTTGTACACAGCCTTACCTTTAATTAGTAGAGAGATTGCTTTCGAATAAGTAAACTTTGGATATCATAAAGAAACTAGCAAGAGAACAGTGGATAAATAAATTTGTATCCATATATTTCTAACTCTGGATATCATAAAGAAACTAGCAAGAGAACTGTGGATAAATAAATTTGTATCGATAGATTTCTGTGGTGTTTTACAGTAGAGTAATACATTGCTATTTATACAATGAGCTAAGGTTTAAGAAAGGAAAGTAAATATTTTAGGCAGAGTATATATGCTGAAAATATGGTGAGAAATTGCTAAAATTTGTGATATTATCGTTGAAATTGTGGACGATAATCTAGTGAATATTTCTTGATTTATCATTCTCTGCAATTGTTATAGCTTCATTGGTAGAGTTAATCTTTTTTTGGTGTCCAGATAATTGATGGTTTTGATCTTTCCTTGTGATTCTAGTGGTAGTATAAGGAGCTATGAACAATTTATGTTTAAATCGTATTTGCAGATATGAGAAACAGCTTGAAAAGTTCTGTGAATTCATGGAACCGCTTTTGGATTCACCTCCACCGGAATCTCTGCCAGGTGTTTCGTCATTTCATGCTCAATTCAAGGACAAAATACAGAAATCAGTTTTCTGGACAAGTTTTTTGCAGCGAGCTGTGTCCTTAGGTCAGAGAGATATTGTGTAAGAGCATTTTTTAACTTACCTGAGTGTAACATACAAGTGTCTTTGTAGATTTCTTAGCTTTAAGAAATTTCAGTTTTTCAGTCAGACTTATCATTGAGACTTTTAATTCGAGTTTCAGGGACTTTTTGGACCTGTTATTTTCACCAGCTTCAAAGGTCCTAAATAGCTGGTTTGAGGTTGTTATTTAACTCTCAATATTTCCATGATATTGTTGTTAAGGGAATTTCTTCTTGTTCATATACTTAATTTACCAATTGCTGGAGGAAACATGGATCATCAGGACAGTATGAACCAATAACTTCAAATCTTGTTTTCGTTCAATGTTTTTGTATAAAGACCATCTGTTCACTTCTTTTTGTATTTTGTTAGTGGCTATTATACCTTTAGGTGAGATCAGCAGGTTCTTATCCTGATTGTCTTGATTACTTGTAACTTTTGGTGACATTATAATCTTGTACTTCCCAGTCCATGATTAATCCACAAATCTGACAGTTCAAGAAGTTGAGAAGAGGTGCTTAATTGAACTTGTTGCTTATACTTATGCCTCTTTACTATGCTAGTGTTTGAATACTTCAATTAAATTCCATTATATTGTGCTTATTAGTTTATTGCTTTTCTACGCCTGAATGCACAGAGTGATGTTCTAAAGGCGACACTTGGAACGGATGCTGTAATAGGTACTACGGTAAGATTCTGTAGCTAATATAGGAGATTGTTGGTTGTACATGTATCTCCTCTTGATATGTAAAGCAAACACGTACTACAGGTTATTCATATGTTGTTTCCTTTTTTTACGAGGTGAAGAAATGATCTGTCCTTTGACTCTACATTTTGAAACATTCAGAAGCAGTTACTGATCATTTGCTTTCTTCAACCACTATTTTGCAGGGTAGCGTGCATACGCCAGGAAGTGGATATGTTCTGCTCCATCATGTGATGGGAGAAACTGATGGGGATCGTGGAATTTGGTCGTACGTATCTGCACTCTGGCATGATGTATATAAATTGTGCATCAAAGTTACAGCATCTGTAAATTGCCTATAATCCTTCTCTCCCCATTCCTGATCTGTAAATGGTCATGCAATGTTTTTCTTTTCTGGGACTTCCAGGAAGTTGAAGAAATATCCGGGAATGAAAATCTAACTAAATGATGCTATATAATTTTGCTAAAGATCAATTTCAGAATGAAGTGTTAAGTGGCATCAAGTCAATAAGATGTTAGTTTTAAACAAGATCCATGACACGGTTGAGGATGTCTGTTTACTTCTGTCCTTCTGTTTACTCGTGAAATTTAATAGATTTCAAGCTAATGCTCATACATGAAAATTTCTTGTTTTAAACTAACAAACACGTTTATCTTCAACTAATTTCCGAATTAATGCTATTATTTGGTCATTGTTTCATACCAACCTCCAAATACTGCTCTTCAAAATAATCATCTCAGATATGGTTGGATGTGTATGAGCTCTCTCTCAAGTATACTGAACACATGAGATTTATGTTATCTGTAGGTATGTTGAGGGTGGAATGGGCTCAGTATCTTTCGCTATTGGTAATGCTGCTAGGGAAGCTGGAGCACAAATTTTCACAAATGCAGAGGTAGACCAGTTGAATAGCTAGCACACTATATGCTGAAACGCACAATATGTTTTTCCATGCCTCATTAGTGCTTTTGACATTTTGTTCTTTGCCAATCAAGGACTGAAAGGTTACAAAAAGATACTATGGTCTAAGTTGTCTTTGATTTGTGGGCAGTGTTATATATAGCTTCAGTCTTAAAATTTTCTGTTATTCAACTTTTGGTGTTTGAATTTGTAACTGGATGACTTATCTAGCACTTACTTTTCTATTTTCTTTTTCTTTAATTAGGTTTCACATGTGACGATCAATGACTCTGGCAAAGTGAACGGGGTTGGTTTTCTGTGTGTCTGTCTCAATGAGCAGGGTTTATAAAACTAGTTAGATTTGATGAGCATGGTCAATATTCTGTAGGTATTATTGGCTGATGGTAGACGAGTACTCTCTTCAATTGTTCTGTCAAATGCCACTCCTTATAAAACGTTCATGGTAAAATGTTGATTTGGTTTGTTTGTAATTTTTCCGGTTGGCGAAGCAAAAAAAAAAAAATTGCTTTCCAGAGAAAAAGAGAAAAAAAACGCAAAGCGGAACCTTTATTGAGGCAGTTAGCTTGTACTTTACCTGTGACAGGACTTAGTGCCAACTGATGTTCTTCCTGATGATTTTGTTCGTGCGTTGAAACAGAGTGACTATAGCTCTGTAAGATCCATTGCTTTGACTCTAAAATAGTTTGATGCTATTACTTATTATAGTTTCTTTCTCAACGAAGAGCTTAGAAATTCGATCGCTGATACAGGCAACCACAAAGCTAAACCTAGCTGTTGATAAATTGCCTCAATTTCAATGCTGCAAGTTGAATTATCCTGATGCAGGTCCTCAGCATATGGGTACCATTCACATTGGGTCCGAGAGGTATGTTTTTGATTTATATATGGACTTTTCTGATGCATGCAGAAACTCAGCACTTCTGTGGCCTAAAAGCTCTCATGTAATCTTTCATTTGGGAGTATAAAAAACTTGTATGGCTTAAAAACGTTCTATAAGTAAAGCTTCAAAGCTTAGCCTGCTTTACTAATTCTTTGGTCTACTCTGCTTTAAGTTGTTTATGTAATAGAAGTTAAGCAAAGATAACTTTCGAAGAATAAGAATTAGGTTGTGCCATACAACTGCTGGCTGCTACCCGTGGACGGTAGCATTTCCAAGTTTACTATAGTTCTAGTTGTGGATTCTTGTGGCTATGGAATGTTTACAACTCC
Organism: Erythroxylum mucronatum; assembly: GCA_027563825.1. Lineage (NCBI taxonomy): Eukaryota > Viridiplantae > Streptophyta > Magnoliopsida > Malpighiales > Erythroxylaceae > Erythroxylum > Erythroxylum mucronatum. The sequence continues at coordinate 20,752,405 of JAOSBP010000204.1, forward strand.
TCAATTAACAGTTATAATTCTGTATGGCCTAAAAATATTCCCTATCTCTCTTTTGAAGTATGGAGGAGATTGACTTGGCCTGTCAAGATTCAGTAAACGGGTGGTCATCAAGAAGACCAATTATTGAAATGACAATTCCTTCTGTACTTGACAAGACTATTTCTCCACATGGTACGTTTCAAGTTTTTTCTTTATGTTGTGATATTCTATATTTTATATCTTTAGTTTATTGCGTTGTACTTCCTCCTTGGGCTGAATAAAAACTGAACCATTATATACGTTCTGAGACTTACCTCTGGAATTATCTTCCAATATTCCCAACCAAAAGCGATGCTAAAATCTATTGTTGTTTCCTTATTTACATTACTCAATCTGTGTTGGTAGGTAAGCATGTCATCAACTTATTTGTTCAATACACACCATACAAGCCATCGGATGGAAGCTGGGATGATCCTGTTTACAGGGTAAGTTGAACCGAAGAACTTTTTATTTCTGCTTTGCCTTTTAATTACTCATGGAAATTCTTTTTCCGACACTTTCCAACTCTTTATCTTATTATCTTGCGCATATGGCAATACAGCCAGGCTTTTAGTTGTCAGGAATACGAGCCGTTGCCATTCCATATGTCTGTCGGAACCAGACAGGCATCGAGTCTTTGTAATTTTGCCACATCTTTTGAACTTCTTTAAATCCAATGTTACTTAGGATTCGTTTGCACAAAGATGCTTCTCCCTGATTGATGAATACGCTCGTGGCTTCAGCTCAACAGTCATTGGTTACGACATGTTGACTCCACCTGATCTTGAAAGGGAAATTGGCCTAACAGGTACTTTCGGAATTTAGGGATATATCTACAAAATTTCCAACTGGCTGGAAAATGATAGCCTCAGAATTTAGCCCGCCAAATATGCATTTGATCTGCTGCATTTGGAATCAGGTTAAACAGGCCTATACCTCTTCACCTAAAAGCTGCTAACCTCAGTTTCAAAGCTGACTTTTTTTTTTGGGAAAATGAAGGGAATTTTATTTACTCAAGCTAAACTTATACAACATAAACAACATTAAAATGACTCAATTTAGCTGCTCCAACAGAGAGTTTGTGAATAAGTTACAAGACTACAAAACCTGCAGAGAGGACATATGGTTGGCTCTCATTAAGTGTTCAAAATCATCCCCACAAAAATATAGCAATATTTAGCAATATTTAGACTTGCTTTTTAATTTTTATAATTTTTCAAAACTTCAGTCCTCACAAAATTATAGAAGATAATTGTTTGTCAGATATTTTTAAAAAAATTTCCCATTGTGCATACTTTTACAAATTTTCATGTTAAAATTTCAAGTATTGAAATTTTTGTGTTAAGAGTTATATTTAGAGTTATATTGCTAATTAGAATACCAAAACATACATTGTGTAAAATGAAAGCTGGAAATATAGTTAATATTTGTAAAAGTTTATTATTTCGGATATATCATTTTAAGCTCTTAGGCCTGCCTTTTATGTGTTTCTATTATAACTAAAATTATCATTTGAAAGAATGTCCTGTCAAGTATTTTTCCAATAGACAATTACTGTACACTTTAATTTGAAAGGTCTGTGGGTGATTTTAAATTTGAATTTGTTCCGTTAATAAATTGTTGAGCTATGGTTATTTGAATGATTACGCAGGAGGGAATATATTTCACGGTGCCATGGGTTTAGATTCTCTTTTCCTATTGCGACCTTTGAAAGGATGGTAAACTTTAACAACAATGGGTACACAGTTCTATTAGTGGTGACTAGTTTCCCTAATAAAATGTTTCAAGTCTTTTTCCTTTTTCGCTTTTGTGAACACAGGTCAAGTTATAGGACTCCTGTCCCAGGATTGTACCTGTGCGGAAGTGGAACCCATCCAGGAGGTGCAGTGATGGGCGCACCTGGACGCAACGCGGCACGTGTAGTTCTTCAAGATGTTAAGAACCGTTAATACATCTTGGCTCGGTTGTGCATTGCTCTTGGATTATGTTTCAAACATGCAATTCTTAGCTCACGTGCGTCCTCTTTGTTAGCACTACACCTAGGGATGGTAGTGGGTTTTCAATCCGATTAATATCCGTATTACCTGACTTAATAGATTTGGATATGGGTAGTAAATTATAAAAACCGATGGATATGGATATGGATATGGATATGGATGGATATGGGTTGAGTCATAAAAATGGATATGTATATGGGTAGAGTAAATCCGAACCATGGATACACATATTCTACCCGTTTTTTATTAATTCTATTTTTTCTATTTTTTCTTGAATATTTATGGTTAAATATAATAAAATATTAAAATTTTATACGAAAAACAACTTTAAAATCTCCGCTTTCTTTCTTAGTACTCACATTTTTAATCATATTTTATTTTCTTATAGGATGATAATAATGCAAATGATATGGAGATGGAGTTTTGAATGTTGTGGAGTTCAC
>JAOSBP010000204.1:20800652-20825564 GCA_027563825.1 Erythroxylum mucronatum
ACTTCATTAATGTCATCTTACTAACATAATCTTACTTAATTAATGCTAACCTAATTTAATCAATTAGGCTAAGCATGCTTTATCATAAAAAAATTTTGGGGCTAACACAGATGATCTTTTCCTCTTTAGATTCGTTTTAAAAACCAATTTGTTAAAGATTTTGGAATTAGGATCCTAATATATCAATAACAAACCACTTTTTTTATAACAAAAATAGATATATATCTAGACCTAGAATTATTGAAAATTAAGTATATCCCCATTTGGATCAATTTTCATAATATACCATTTAGAATAATAGTCCATTATAAGGTTGAGTTACCTAGCTAGTTACTTGGGCAAACCTTTATACCTTGATTAAGCTATAGTCAAGATGAGGAGAATAGGTTGTGTAAGGATTTACATTAAAGTAGAATTGAAATAAGAACTACCTAACTCAATCCTTATAATTAAGCTTAAAGAAGGTAATATTCTTATAGAGGCTAAAGTCATAATCTCATACAAATCAACACCTTCTTTCAAGAAATGGCAATGGAGAAGGATGTAGGAACAAGGATATGTAATGGATTTACTCATGCAAGAAATGGTCCTATAACATCGTAATGAATTGTCAAGTCTAATGACACAGTAGATCTAATAATAACAAACATGGTACCAAGTAACTCATCTAAAGAACACACTATCACGACTAAGGAATTACCCCTTACCATAAAGCTTTGGATCTCCATCATGTATCTCTTAAGGAGCTCCCCTATTGATTAAGGATAACACCTAAATTTCTTTCCCTTAAGTTGGTTCCCTAGAATCCCTTAATAACTCCAAAAAGGCATAAGATATACAATCCTTAATGACAAATGACAAATAACACTTAGATTCTAAGATAAGAATTAGGGATGAACCTAAAAATACTACTTTTAACTTTAAAAGAAAAGCTAAAAGAAAATCTTAAAAAAAAGCTTAGCCATACTTCCTTCCCCTTAAATTTAATCATTGGATGGATTATAAGAGAATTGAGCTATCCTCTTAAGAAACAAATTATGTGTGATTAGCAACAGCTATACAAAAAGCCAAAGATTTGAGCATTTTACCATTGGAAAATGTTCAAATCGGATCATTGCTCACTTATGAGACACAAATGAATGATTTGCATGAAGATGAAGTGGCTCCAATAAGAAGAGGTGTGATGTCTAAATTCTCTAATGATAAGAAAATTGATGATGAGGAGACTTCCACAAGTGAAAGTGATAAAGATGATATAAAATTTATCACAAAAGATTGAAGAAGTTCTTAAATAAGAAAAAAAATCAAACACTTGAATAAGAATAAGAAAGTACTTAAGACCATATAAGATGACAATACTAATTGGAAGAGTGAGGAATCTAAAGGATATGGTAACGAGTATATGATTTATGGAAAATAATAATGAGGTACCCTTTTCCTCAAATTCTGATAATGATAATGATGATTGTGATGTTGATCTTTTATGTGATAAGATAATTGAATACTTAGGTCATAAGGTTGAAAAGGAAGGAATTATCTTTCAAGCATAAAGCGATTTTAAAGGAAGAAATTATATGTATGACATGATAAAATCTAATACTATCGTTATTGTCAATGATAATGAGCATAATTTGTTACATATGAATGTGATCTTTACCAAACCAAGAACTCAAGAAACATAACAAGTTTAGAATGGTCTTGGTTGGTAACATCTTTTTTCTCCACCTTAACCCCTAACATCTGAAAAACAAACAAAAAGTTCTAACAACTTTAAACCAAATTTACTTGAATTTTTAAGAATCAAAATATATGATATCTACTTCCTCCAATCGTCCAACTAATTACGCACCACAAACATTGAACCAAAACATCATCTTCTAGTTTATAGGATTCATATCCATAAAATTCCAACATCAGCATTTTCCTAAGAATGAATATATAACTTCCTAAACAGATAAAATAAGATGGGTAAGGAAGAAGAAAGACTAAGTAGCTTTTACACCATCAACTCCTAATTGGCTAAAACAAACTTATATAAACATAAATGAGCAATAAACATCTAAAGAAATGAAATAGAATTAATCAACTAATACAATTCTAGCATAAGAGAAATTCCATGTAAGAAACTAACTTATAATGAATGAAGACAGATGTTAGAGATAGACAACGACGACGATGATGTGGCTAGAAATGCTATAGAATGATGACTAGAGAGAGGAGACGATCGACGACTGTAAAATTTACTGAAGACAAGGCGGAGAGATGAAGATGGGAGAGGATAAGCGTGTTTTAGTTTGTATACGAAGAAAACAACGTCGTTATTATAAATATACAACAAATTTGGCAACCATTCAACAAAAATGGCGTCAAAGAGTATAATTTTCATGATGATTTAAAAAGTGCACTACCAAATGTTTATCATTAGGTGACACTTTAAACATTTGATGATGCTTCATGAAACACGTCTCCAAAATGTTACGTGTTTGCAATGGTTTATCAAAGCGTCGAAAAACGTTACTCCTTTGGCTAAGTGCGCTAAATGTGGCTACGATTCCCAAAGTACGCTAAATGTATGAAATATATTGTACATAAAAATTGTAGCCAAATGCTAAATATATGAAATATATTTTACATAATTTTAGAAATTTTATTATATAAATAGAATTTATATATAACAAATACAATAATATGATAAATATTAATTTGAGAAATTGCAATTATTATCTATACATTCATTAATATTAAATATTAACAATAAATTAAAATAGTGTTAATATTACATTAATTACCACATATCATTATATGATATTTAACATTATTACTATACATTCATAAATCATTACATTAATTACCATATATCATTATATTAATTACAATATATTTTAAAAATTGCAATATAGTTAAAAAATGGATATTAAATATTAAATATTATCGATAGATAATACATTAGAATATACTTTCGATAATATTTTTAGACTTACCATATAAATTTATCAATAATATTTTTTGACGCAATGCAAAAACGCAATACTCTAATCCAAGAGTACAGAAAATGCAAATCTAATCCAAGATCTACAAAGAACTCAAAAGGTAGAAGAAAACCTTAAGAGAAATAGATTATTTTGATTGAAAATAGGCAAAAGATTCATCCACAATACAATAAATAAGTATTTATATGAATTATAATGACCTATAACCTAATAACAAGGATAAAAACGTCCTCATAGTCCTAATAAAAATAAAACACAATAAAAAATAAATAAATAAAATTTCTAGTCTAAAGCTCCACGTCAGTTCCTTCACTTGTAAAGAACTCGACCTCGAGTTATGCTCTGGATAACCTAACTTGCACTCCGGTAAGTAGGGGTACATTAAAGGTTGGGTTGATATTACCCATCTACGAAGGTAACTGAATGACATATGCATTGTCATTAATTTCTTTACGATCTTAAATGGACCATACTTCTTGGCCTTCAACTTGTGGTGATGTTCAATAATCCGCTTCTTGTTCATAAACACCATTACTTGATCTCTCACCTTAAACACTTGATTCTTCCTATGTGGGTCCACATTAGCCTTATACTTTGCATTAACTTTTTCAAGTCATTCCTTCACCTTGACTTGTATTTCTTGGGTTTCATTAGCAAATTTGGTTGCACTCGCATGGATGTTAACATTTTTAGGTAACTTAATAAGGTCTAGTGCATGATTTGGTACCTTAGTGTAAACCACGAAGAATGGAGATTGACCGATAGAGTTATGGATAACATTGTTGTACGCAAACTCAGCTAAGAAAATCTCAATTCTTCGGCTTATCATGACAAATACATCGCATTAAAATACCTAGAGTCCTATTCACCACTTTATTCTGTCCATCGGTTTGTAGGTGAGCTGTGCTACTATACTTCAAGGATGAATCAAACAAACCCCACAAAGTTCTCTATAAATGACTCAGAAACTTAGTGTCTCTATCAGAGGTAATTGATTCTGGAACCCTATGGAGCCTCATCACCTCTCGGAAGAACAATTTATCAATGGTTGTCGCATCTGTTATCTTCTTATATGGTAAAAAGTACGCCATCTTAAAGAATCTGTCGACCACCACGAAAACTGAATCCATGCCCCTTTGCATTCTTGGTAAAACCAGTATAATGTGCATGGAAAGGTCTTCTCAAATATTTTCAGGCACAAGTAATGGCATGTATAAACCTGCGTTTGATGCATGACCTTTATAAGTTTGGCAAATCTGACACCTAGAAACAATAGAAATAACATATCTCCTTAATTTAGGCAAAAAATACCTTTTACGTACCTCCTCAAGTGTTTTGTCTCTGCTCAAGTGTCCAGCCAACCCTCCTCTGTGTAAGTCTCTAATTACCTTCTCCCTCATTGATGTCCGCGGGAGGCATAGTTAGTTACCTCTCATAAGGAACCCATCTTGAATGTGGTAGTCTTTATACGACTTCTCTCCTTGACAAGTTTGTCATATTCCTTTGAAGTCTTCATCGTCAATATATAAGTCTTCAAGTATTTAAAACCGTCAATCTCAACTGTTAGCGTTCTGATCATAGCTACTCGTCGACTCAATGCGTCTACCATTACATTGTTTCTCCTAGCTTTATGGACAAGTTTATAGGGGAACTTGTCAATGTAAGATGACCATTTAGCATGCATCTTGGTCCTCAACTGCTTCTGACTTCCCAAATGCTTCAATGCTTGGTGATCGGTATAAAGAATAAACTCATTTCCAATTAAGTAGTGCTCCCATGTTTTCAAAGCCCTCACAATGGCGTAGAACTCCTTATCATAGGTAGCCCTTTTTTGCCTTGCCTCGCTTAGTTTCTCACTCAAACATGCCACAGGCCTTTTCTCTTAGGATAATACTGCCTCGATACCTATCCCACTCGCATCACACTCCACTTTAAATAACTTTTCAAAGTCTCGTAAGACTAGGACCGATGTTGTAGACAGTTTCTCCTTGATAAGTGCCAAAGTTCTTGCTTTTCTTCCCATCTAAACTTCCCTTTCTTTAGATAGTCCGTAATAGGAGCTACAATGTTGCTGAAATTCTTAATAAACCTCTTATAAAACGTTACCAAACCATGAAAACTCCTCACATCTCCAACGGTTCTCGATGTAGGCTAATAGCCTTTACCTTATCTTTATCCACTCGGATGCCATCTGTTCCTACAACATATTCGAGGAATAGAAAATTCTCCAACATAAATAGGCATTTCTTTAAGTTGGCATATAATTGATCTTCTCTTAAGGCCTCGAATACATGCCTTAAATGTCCCACATGCTCTTCAATAGATCTACTATAGATAGGAATATCATCAAAATAAATGACCACAAAATTACCGATGAAAGGTCGCAACACCTAGTTCATAAGATGCATAAAAGTGCTAGGTGCGTTGGATAATCCAAAAGGCATGACCAACGATTCATATAAGTCATCCCTTGTCTTGAAGGTTATCTTTCACTCATTTTCAGGCCTTATTCTTATTTGATGGTATCCACTTCAAAGATCAATTTTAGAGAAACTAGTGGCTCCACTTAGCTGATCCAACATATCATCAAGTCTAAGAATGTATAGCCAATAGTGATTTTGTTGATCGCTCTACTATTAACGCACATCCTCCAACTCCCATCCTTTTTCGGTGTAAGTAATGCTGGCACTGCACATGGACTCATACTCTATCGAATATGGCCTTTACTTATCAACTCCTTTACTTTCTCCCGTAGAATCTCATTCTCTTTTGGGCTCATCCTGTAATGAGGCAGATTAGGCAAGCTGGCTTTTGGAACCATGTCAATATGATGCTGGATATCGCGTATAGGCGGTAATCCCTCTGGTAGGTCCTCTCAAGTCACATCTACAAACTCCTCCAATATAGATTGCACTTCTTGAGGTACCACAGGCTCGGGCTTGCTTTCTACTAGCTCTTCCCCTTTATCCATTAACAGATGCACCTCTTTTGTTTCCTTCATCTCACCAATAAATTTGCCTTAATTATTGTTCACCTGTAATAAAGGTTTTTGGATCTTTCCTTAAGAGTTCGCGCCACTGATAGGTAGTAAAGTATACTTTATGCCATCTTTTACAAAATGGTATGTATTTTTCCTACCCGAATGCATCGCATCTACATCAAACTGCCATGGTCTTCCCAACAGGATCTGACATGCATCCATCTCTACTACGTCGCAGTAAAGCCCATCCTGATACTTTCTAGTAGAGAAAGTCATTTTACATCATTCTTTAACTAGAATCTGTCCAACCTCCTTGATCCACCCAATGCTATAAAGATTTGGATGTGGCTCGGTAGTTAACTTTAACTTCTTCACAGTAGCTGTACTTATAATATTTTCCTGACTACCTTCATTAATGATCAACTCATATAAATTCCCTAGCACCAAACACCTCATACGAAAGAGCTTATGTCTTTGCAAATCACTATGCTTCTTACGGGATAACATTAGTCTTCTGACAATACATACATACGTCTCCTCATCCTCTTCTCCTTGTTGTTCCCAACCATCACCTCTGGGCCCACACACTTCCTCTTCATTTTCTTCCTCTTGTTGTTCCACCATGTTTACTGCTCTCTTTTTTGGACACACATTAGATTTATGTCCTGACTTGCCGAACCTGTAACACTTTGATGGAGCTAGTTTAGTATACAGATCAACGTGTTTGGAAGTTGTTGGAGCTACTTTGTTTGAGCTTCCACCATTAGTGCTTCCCTTGCCAACACTAATCCTCTTAAAGGTTGCAATAACTACCTCCTTTCCTTTATCGCCTAGACTCTAATCACCTGAATAGCGCTTAAACTCCCATTGCTTCTCATTCAGTATAGATTCAGCTTTCATAGCTAAATTTCTCGCATCTTGCATTGTAAGCACCATCTAGATTCCTAACTTCTCCCTTATATTCAATCTCAACCCTCTTAAGTAACGTGAGGCTTGTCAAGGTATAGATTCAGACAACTGGTTACGGGCTGGCAATCTCAAAAACTCTGTTATATATTCATGGACGCTACGACTACCTTGATGACACTACTGATACTTGTCGAAAATATACTACTCATAATCTGGCGGTAAGAATCTCCCTCTAAGCAATTGCTTTATCCTCCTCCACGAAGAAACCAGATTATGTCTTTCTCTCCTTCTTAACTCCCACAACTGCTCCCACCATACGGAGGCTCCCCCTTTTAGATGGTAGGACACCAACTTCACTTTCCTATCCTCTAGAATCTCCGTATAATCGAAGAATCTCTCTACCTCTGCTAACCAATCAAGAAAACCTTCAATATCCAGATCTCCACTAAAAGATAGGATATCTACCTTAAGTTTATATTAATAGTCTCCTTTTCATCTTGGCTGGATGACTTCTTCCTCATCACTGGAACTATTTTCATGATTCTATGACACAAGATTTTGAATCTGAGGATGCCTCACAGGGTCACCTTCTTTAACAACTAGTTTCTCAATTCTTCTTGTGTTGTCTCCTTGCAACAACGCTTGCAATTGGTCTTGAATCAATGCCAGCTATCGTTCCATATTGTGAATCCCAAACTTCGGGTAACCCATGAACATCGTCGTTGGTGTTAGCTATTGTCAGACGACTAAACCTTTGGTTTTTAAGGCTTTAATAGCACTTGACGCAGAGCGAAAATGTAGTATTCTAATCCAAGAGTACATAAAACGCAGATCTGATCCAAGATTTACAAAGAACTCAAAAGGTAGACAAAAGCCTTAAGAGAAATATAGTATTTTGATTGAAAATAGGAAAAAATTCCTTCCACAATATAATAAAGAAGTTTTTATATGAATTATAATGACCTAGAACGTAATAACAAGGATAAAAAAAGTCCTTGTAGTCCTAATAAAAGTAAAACACAATAAATAAATAAATAAAATTTCTAATATAAAGTTTTATGTCATTTTTAGACTTAGAATCATTGTTAATAATATTAAATTTGATTTTTATAAATATGAAGTTCAATCACAAAATGATCAAGTGAAAATTAGTGAATTTAGAATTATAAATAAGAGAGTTATTTAAGCATTGGCGACGCTTCTGAAAAGTGTCATAAAAGGTTTGCCCTTGTTGATGAATTTGGAGAAGAGCGACGATTTTTAGAAATCTTAGCGAAAGTGTGACCTTTTAGTGACAAATTTTGTATTTGTTGCCAAATATCCCCAAAACAACGTCGGCTTATCAAATTGAAAACCTCAATACCCAAATTCATCTTGTCTTCCTCTTCCTAGTTGCAATAAACTCTCTTCCAGTTTGGTGCCTGAGTTCCCAGCTTGGTCTTCGTCTTTGGAGTTCATCTTTGTCTCTGATGAGTGTCTTCATCTTCGTCATCGTTGTGCGTCTCCACACAAGGGTTTTGGGTTTTTAGATTATTTATTTCCACACTACTTATACATAGTGTGTTGGACTTTATTTGGGTGAGTGTAAACCTTGGTTGTCTCTACATGCGTCTTTATTTTTCATTTAATTTTTATCAAGTTGTCTTAGTTAGTAAAAAAATTAACATTGGTAGAATCTTAGAACAAACTTTCCTAACTAAATAATTGAAAACAAAAGTTTATAATGACAATGATATAGGGATGAAGGCAATTTCATGTCAAAAATTGGTGGGGAAGTGGGATATTTTTGTGCATGATTGATTATCCTAGATCTCCAAAGTCATTTCCTCACCATTTCTTCTTATTTGAAAATTTTCTATTGTTTGATATAAGTTAAGGTTTAAGATGTTCTCCCTTGCTGATGCTTCTGGTCAGAAATAATGCATTATATTTATACCCATGTTCAAAATTAATGCATGGATTAATCACAACTACAAAGATAAATAGTTAACTTTACCTTGATTGATAAGCATCTTTGTATTAGATTTGATGATAAAAGACTTAAAAAAGATTTATGGTATATGTTGTATAATTTGGTAGTGTATTTATGTAGGTTGTGATTTATGTTTGGAATAGACAATGTATAAATGTACTAATTATATGTGTAATAGAAACTTTCTTTCTTATATGAATAGGTTATAAACTCAACTTCAACTAGTTAGACTGACTTATTGATGTCCACTAATAATTTTAGAAGTGTGTTAGTTGTGAAAAGAATATTCAAATAAGAAGTCTTTTATTCTTAAAGATGTCGGATCACTTATTAATTCGTGGCATATGCTATGAGTTTTATTAATCTTTAATGATGAGTAGTAAACTTAGAATGTGCTTGTGCAAGGGATTTTTGGCTGGCTAAAAAATTATGTTCCTATGATCTTTGTTTCTTCTATGAATATTTTGTTAATTGCATATAACTTCATATAATTTTTTGTTTCCTTATTTAATTGTATACTCTGCTTCTATGTTGATTATATCTATGACCTGTTTTTGTTTTTATTACCTTTTCAGAATAAAAATGTCACCATAAATTCATTGCGAAATGTTAACGTGGCAGATAGTTTCCAATGGTATAAATGAGCTCTGATAGGAGGTATCTAGTAGAATTCTCCCCGCTGAAGAACAAATCGATGCACAACAAATCTGCTCACAAAAGTCTAATCACCATTTGCCTTTAATGACCGATCTTCTTCTTTAAGGTTTTTAATATTATTCAAATTCGCTCTTTTTCTTTATTACCTATATCTCATTTTCTGTTAAGAAGCTATTAGATGAACATGTGATTGTATATAATATGTCTTGTGTAAAGCTTCCTCGAATCTTCAAGAGACCGTTGATGAAAATGAAGGTAGTGGCAATGTATCGATGGTTCGTACATGGTTAGGCAAATTGGTAGTTTGAAGCATTCTTCAATTGCGAAAACTATTCCTGTTCATTGTGTCAATGATAGAATCATTCATTCGGATATGCATGTGTTCAAATTTGGGTTCCTTATACCGTTTGATTTAGCATTTTTTTAGTTTTTAGGATTTAAATTTTCAAATGATTGTGAAAAATTAAGGTGATTGTTCTATACTATTTGTTCCTTAGGTGAAACACATGGTACGTGCGGTTCATCTAATTAACTGTTACATATTGCATTTGGGAAATCATTCAATGTATCTTTTGCTAGTTTAGTTAAAGTCAAGAAGTTGTTGGAAGAAGCTGCCAATAAACTAACTGTTAGGGGAATGTAAGATCCCACATCGGTTGGGAAGGAGAACGAAGCACCTCTTATAAGGGTGTGGATACCATCTCCTTGCAGACGCGTTTTTCATGCCCTAACGCACCGGATCCCATCAGAACTCCGAAGTTAAACATACTAGGGCCAGAGCATTACCAGGATGGGTGACCTCTTAGGAAGTCCTGTGGAAAAACAAAACCGTGCGGGCGCGAGGCCCTAGAGGCCGAGGCCCAAAGCGAACAATATCTGCAAGTGGGTGGGCGCGAGGCCTGAGAGGCCAAGGCCCTTTAGAGGACGCGAGGCCCGAGAGGTCAAGGTCCTATGGATGCGAGGCCCGAGAGGCCGAGGTCCTACAGGGAAGATATTTGTCTATTTAAATTGATCCCTTTGAACATGCAAGGAGCCTTAAGGAACTCCTTTACCTTATCTACCGAGTCTCATGTTACTTGGAATTTAAAAAAATAATTATATTTTTTCTCTTTAATGGAATGGGCGTGAACTTCATTATCTGTTTTTCTTTATTTATTATTTTATTCGTAAGAATTGTTGAAGTTCTAATTAAAATCTTATATTACTTACCATATATCATTATTTATTGTTTTTTTCAATAAGAATCATATATTATTATATTACAAAATTCATGTTAAAACTATTTGAAAATTTTGTAACTCCATATAAAATTTTCAAATTATATAATTTAAAAGGAAAAAGTATAAATCCATATAATATTAATTAATTTTGAGTTTATAGTTTCAATAATTTTTAAAATGATTTGACATTGTTATTAGCTAAATTTATTTTTAGAATTAAAATCATGGTCAATAATATTAAAATTTTCTTTTATCAATAAGATGTACAATCTCAAAATGATCAAGTAAAAGTTATTGAATTTCTAATTATAAATAATTTTTTTATTTAAGCATTTCACGCATTTTGCGATCATTAACAAAATCGTAACCAAAGGCTTACCCTTTGGCAACGATACTACTACACTGTCATCAAAGGGTAAGCCTCTTGCGACTGAGGAAAAGCGTTACTAAAAACTTACCATTTGACAACGATGTTATTGAATCATTGTCAAAGGCTTGCTATTTAGTGACGATTTTTAAAATTTTGTCAAAGGTGGAAGTCGTCACCAAAGCTTACTAGCTGCAGATTTGAAATCGTCGCTAATAAAAACGTAGCCAAAGAACTACCATGTTGTAGTCTTTCCAAACTCTAACAAAAAACATAAAAAGAAGCTTCCGAGTACATAGATCTATGATATAGTTTACGTCGTAGCCTAAGGCCCTTAACCCGTATCATTTTTGTCCAATGAAAGCACGTAAAGGAAACAAAAAGAATGCACGCAACATGAAGGGGCACTGTTCTTGGAGATAGATATACGTCATGGACTACCAAACCTGAACAAAAACCAGAAGCAGCAAACACAAACAAGTTATGTTTCTTGCCGTAACGACTAAATTTCCTGCCCAATTATGCATAAGAGAGCCTGTTACTGTTCTTAGATGTTGTTGGTTCAATTATGCCGATCATCAGTACACTAATATAAACAGTTGTAATATCCATTGCTTCTGATAATATAATATATATATATATGTTCTTAGCCGTTGTTGGTTCAATTTTGCCGATTGGGAGCAGAGAAAACCCTACAGCCGTTGACGCATGGAATAAATACTTAGAATTTAGATGGATTAAAAACATGGTTTGATTGGGAACATCATGTTTCCTGTCAGATCATGCCAAAAGCAGACGAGAAAGGTAAAAGTTGGCATATTTTTAACGTTTTATAGGCTCTGGGTGAAATAAAAAAAAAGGATCCCAATAAATTGACAATATATTTAATTTTACATGTTTGGAGTTGGAAGAAATATGTAGGTACAACCAAACTCCAACAGCTTCCCAATATATCACAAAGATATATAAATAGTATTATATATGTGATAGAGGAAAAAAATAAATAGCAAAATTTAATATCTAATATTAAAAATAAAAAACAAAGAGCAAAAATATATTTAAAAAATCAGAAACTTTACCTTTAAATTATACTCAGAACTTAGAAGGCAGAATCGTAAAAATTTTTGCTGCTAATTTTTGAGTTGGAGAGCTTTAAATACATATATTAATGAAAATAAAAAAATTAAAAGGTGAAAGTATACTTAAATATTTCAAGACTATTTATAAGCTTAAGATGTTAACTTATAACGTTAAATAAATTTGCCTAACGTTAACTTATAACGTCAAAAATCACCAACATTAAAATTATTTATTCCTACCTCTACCTGCAATCTACATAACCTGCAACCTACATAACCTGCAATCTTAGAGTACTTATTACCTTCAATCTTAAACTTGCCTAATGTTTACTCTTCGAAACATTACCAACGTTAAGTCAATTTTGAGTGAATTAGTTATATATGCTATGAAAGTTAAAAGTCAAAATATGAGGTTAGGGGGCTCCTTCTCAGCGTAGGCCTGGGCATGTGCCAATGTCTATTCTATTTTTTGAGGTCAGAAATTAGAGCATATTATATTATTTATCCCATTCTTCAGGGTCAGAAATTATAAACACTATTCAACTTGAGACTAAACTTGTCCAATAACATTTCTTCTTATCTAGAAGGAGAGGACATATTTTGGTGCAATAATTGAAAGATTAAAGAAGAAACTTTACCCTCCCACTTTTCATTTGGGCCCATTAATTAGATAAGGAAATAAATACTAAGGGAGCCAGGCCACTTAATCAGTACATGATCTTTCAATAAAGTGGCAGTGGTGGTCCATCACCATAAGCTTGGCTTTTCATTTCGTTATTAGCAGCGGAACACGGAAATAATTTGGTAATTGGTTAAATAATTAAAACTAATTAGATCAAAGTTTCTTTTTCATATATTTATTTGGAAAGTGGTTGTCAATGACAAATTAACAATGGCTCAATCACTTTGCTAAGCATTTCGAGCTCGGTATCACATATTTTGAAACTACACTTATTAGGTGCTATGTACTCTTCTTGAAGGATTAGTCAGGATTCTGTATTTCTCGACTTTTTATAATATATCTCTTTCCCTGTTAATTAAAAAAAACAATGGCTCAATCCCATATTAGTAAAATCCTGTTTGAAGTAAGAAAAAGTACTTTAATATAGCAAAACATGTATTTTCATTCAATGAATTTAAGCTATTACACATAAAAATTCCAAAATTAACGTTTCGATTTTTTTATACATTTTTAAAGGGACACAGTTCATTTGATATTTTATTGCAGTCTCACATGTATAGATCGTGTAGTCCTTTCGAGAAATTTAGTGGCACCAGCTTCCTCATCAAAGAAAACGAATGATGATAAGCATCGGAAGATTCCTTTAAGTACTGAAAATTGATTCAATGGGTCCACCTCGCCACTACAAGCCATGCCCTACCCACCTCAAAATAGAAGCATATCAAATCATGACAACTTATTTTCTCAATGTCACTTCAACATCAACCTTTCTGCACATATCACGCCTAGTCTCATTTTTTAAATAGCTACAAAAAAACAGAAGGAAATTATAAGCCCACATTTCGGACTGCTCCCAACGTTTTATTTGTTCGAGACAAAACAAAAAGAAAGATTCCTATAAATTGCCAATATGTAAATATATAAAACTCAAAAGAATGTTTTTATTTCCAAAATTTAATATCTATACATAATTGACTTAACTCATAACCTCAATACTCAAGAAAATATTAAGGTCAAATAATCATAAAAACTAACAACATCTTATAAATGTCAGCATCAACAAAATCACTTAAAACAACAACAATAGCAATATTATATTGCAAAACACTAAAATGTAATTATAGAACTACACTAACAAGCACACAAATGATCATAAAAAATAATTTTTTTGGCATATTTCTAAATGCAAAATTATCATAAGAAAAAGTAGTTATCAAACTAGTGCAACATTCTTCTAGATCATTATTATCTAAAGACCTCAACTTCTTTGACTCAAATAAGAATTCAAATAGACTTTAAATGTCATTAATTGCTCAAATATAATTTTTAACGAAGCAATTACCATATCCACAATGACTAGAAAGTATCTAACTCTAAAGTACTCCTCAACTGATGGTATTTCTTCATCATTATCATTATCGTCAAATTGTCTTTTCCTAATAATATAATATTTAGTTGAAAATGTAGGATCTATATTCATCTTTTATACAACGCTTTTGGCAATATTCATACTAGAAAGATAAATCATTTGTTTCTATATTTCTATAAAAAAAACTATCACACCTTCTAATTGCTCCGCGGTAGTATCAGTGCATATAGATTTAAACTACAACTTTTTATTCACCATGTTAATAACAAATAAAATATCATACAAAATAATAATACTAAGTAAAAACTTAAAACTCTCAAGTGCACTAACCAAACTTTCTACTTCACTCTTTGACTAGGTATCATCACAAGATCTAGATAATTCCACCAAAGCTAATCTTATTTGAGGAGCTTGAAATGTAATAACTTTGACATTTTTTGTTTGACTCTCCCAATGAGTATTGGACATTGATTTCATGGTTAAGCCCAAAACATTATCAAGTAAAACCTTCTACCTTTTCAGAGAACTTGAAAATAATGTACATATGCATTGCACGACTCCAAAAAATGAAACAATTTTAACACAAGAATGTGTCATATTACTAACAGTAAGATTATGACAATAACAAGCACATGAAATATATAATGCTCTTGGATTTATTTCAAGTAATTGATTTTGAACCACTTAGTGCTTTCTCTTTATATTAGAACCGTTGTCATAAGAAGTTGTAAAAAATACTCCTCTTGACATATTCACAAATCATAATACCGATTCATTTGTTCTTGATAGCTCACATATGAGGTACAGTCAAAAATTATAGAAAAGTATTTCACCTCTTGAATCATGCTTATGATAAAAGTTCTACCACTATAGGTCAAAAGTGAAACTAACTCATTTTGAATTTAATGTCTAAGATAATGATGTTGAATTTCATGATTTTGAATACATCTAACATGATCTTGCATTATCATATCAAATTTAACAATCGTTTTAATCAATCCCAAAAAATTACCATTTTTTGTCTTCATAAAGTTTCTTATTGGATCCTCAAAAAGCCAAATTATATTTAGTAAGACATTTCACAACAAAACTATTCTTATTAAAACTTATCTCCAATGTTCTTTCTCCTTTACCATTTCTTATTGGAAATCTTTATCAATTGTTTGATTTTTGCTCAATCTTACTTTTAGTTCTTTCCAAGTCTTCATGTTAGTCATATGCTCAGCATTATTCTCATATTCTTTAAGTCGCTCACTAAGATGCTTCCAACATCTAAAATCATCATTTGCTAATACATTTTCCTTGCTATTAAATTTGAAAAAATTGCAACAAAAACAATATACTTATCCATATACTTAGAGTAAACCAACCATTTTCTATCACTAAACTTTCCATTATTCAATTTTCTAGAATAATAATTATATCATATGAGGACTAAACTCATAGATGTGAAATTTCATAAGATCAAAGAGTTGACTGCATCTAGATAAATTTTGTTGGAAAAGATTCACACTTTGTAGAATGCAATTGACATGATGAAAAATATGGTTACTATAGAGAATTTCAAGCATTGTTTGGACTTGATTAATGTCTCAAGATGTTAAAAATTGATATAACCCAACCTATAAAGAGTATATTTACCAAGTTTGACATTGTTGTGCATGGCTTATATTCACAAGCATACAATCTTGGAGTTTTAGGGTGAAAACTATCATTTATTTGGAAGCCCTTTAGACAAACACTGTATGGGACATTAGTGCAACCTCAGTCATATAGAGGCTGAAGATATAAGCATGCTAGTGTGGCAGAGATGTTTTTGTAATATATATGACAAAATTGTCTTGTGTCCAACTTCAAGGAGAAATAGTGAGATACAACTACTAAAGACATATACGTTTTGGTGTGGTGGAGACGTTACTATAGGTAACACAGCCTAGGAAACGACCATCTCACAAGTGTATCTAAGTGTAGAGAGAAACAATAAGATCCACAAACTATGATAGGATACCACAATCAGTATAATCTAAATATGTGATTTTTGGTATATTTCAAACTCTAAAAGGATTCTAGGACCTATTAAAGTCATGGTTTTTTTTAATGTATTTCAAACTATTGTTTCATTATTCTCTATTCTTATTGTCTATATTCTCAACATTATAATGTAAGAATAAATGTTCTTTATCATTAATACAATTTCTTTTCCAAAAGAACTGATAAAAATAATATATTATTATAAATTATAATTAATTTCATATTATTATTTAATTTAGCCTAATAAGTAAAAATAAATTTTCAATTAGTGACAAAATATAGAAAAAAATTATAGATGCCTAGAAATAAATCATATTACATTTCAAATTAACAAAACATTCAAAATTTTTGATGTAGTTATTCCTTTAATATAATTGTAATTGTGGATGATGTTCATAAAGCATTTATTTGATACATATTGATAATAAAATGACAAATCTTTTTTTTAAACAGCAAAAAAGTTTTAAAAGATATGGTAGGATAACATTAAAATGCCTTATAGTTGTATTAAGAAAAGTTATACAAATACAAAGAACAAAAGTTATAAGTGAAAGGGTTATATTATACATGTTTATAAGGTTAAATTAGTTGTAACTTGATATCTTTATGGCATGTTTTATGTAGAATTATACGATATTCTCTTATGTTTGATTTATTGACTTATAGATGATTATTTGAAGAGAATTTACAAATTTAAGTGCAAATTTCTCCATATTTATCCAATTGAGACGATATTGGAGTCATTTAAAAGTTATCATCATGTAGAAGGAATTGAATATCAATTCCAATTCAAAGGTGTAAAAGACTAGGAGAAATAGATAATTAAGTAACATGACATCCATATGAATCTATGTTCGCCACATGTTGAAGAACATCTATATGTTTCTAAGGATCAGTGAGCAACATAAAGAAGCACGATAGCTACACAGTTTTATGTTGTTAATTATTATAGAACACAGTCATAATATTGCACTGTGTTAAACCCTTGATGGTGAAAAGTTTCAAGATTTTAGTTCCATAACAAAATCAATATTAGTGTAAAATTAGGTTCAATATCAATTCTAATATTAAACATTCCAAAGATGCATGAAATTAAAAGTTTAATAACCTTTTAACACTTTTTATGTAACCTATCTTATAAATACTCTTATTAAGGTTTTTTGTAGGGGACTTCAAAAGGTTGGTGACAACCTCCTTTGTCATTGAATTGTTAATTTTAGTGGTTCTTCACATTAAAAAAGGATTTAAAGCAAAATTGGATGAGTCTGTGACAACTCTTCTAGTTCTTTCTTTAATTTTTTTTTACTAAGATTGTATTATTTTAGTTTTGTTTTCATTATGTTTAGTGGCATAAAGCCCTAGTTAGATATAGGGATACAACTGTTGATGAATTCTCTTATTATCAATGATTTCTGTTGATTTTTTTCTTCATATCTTGCATTTGTTATCACTAATACGTCCACAATCTTTCTAAAAGCAACAGTTTTATGTCACTTTTTCCCTATAGCGGCATCTTATCTGATTCAATTCCAAAATGTGCACTCCAATGATTTTTTGGTGATAATATTTTCACCACACAAATTCTACTATTCTCAGCAATTATTATATCTTGTTCTTTTTTGCTAAGACAATGATCATAAAATTTAGGTAATGATGATTTCATACTCCAATTCAATATAACTACAGAGAAGCACAGCTCAACTTTGAAGTTAAACTTTATCATGGAAAAGATGAATACAGCATAATACCAACTACTTAATATGATATCCTTCTGTGCCCCCATAATTGAGCGATTAATAAACTAATCCATTGATGAGCAAGAAGATCAAAATACTAATATAGTAGGAAAGATGGTTTGAAGTGTGAAATCAAACACATTAATATCTGTGGCATTTCATCAAACACATTACAAGCATTATCCTATATTCCCAATATTAACATATAAAGTTCTCAAATTAGCCACATCACATCTCATAACAACTAAAAAAGCCAAATTGATGAAGAGAGAATGAGAAATTACCTTCGACGTTGCCACGACAGATGATATATGATGAAGAAGATCAAAGGAACAAAGTGAAATGAAGAAGAAGAATAGAGAAGTGAAAAGTATTGTGTGAGTGAGTTCTCGAGGAGACTATGAGTTCTCGGGGACAAAGGGAGAAGGAGATAAACAGGAGGCTGACAGACAAACAGGGGAGAGCGTTTGAGGGAGGGAGGCAGCAGGCAGCTGGGTGGGCTGGGTGGCGTGGCTTTCATTTAATTAAAGGCAAAACGATGTAGTTTTTGCTTGCAAGAAAATGATGCTAGGTGGCGTAGCTTTCGTTTAATGAGAGGCAAAACGATGATTGCAAGAAAACGACGTTGGGTGGCGTGGCTTTAGTTTAATGAGAGGCAAAACAATGCTTGCAAGAAAACGACGTTGGGTGGAATGGGTTTCGTTTAATGAGAGGCAAAATGATGTCGTTTTTGTTTGTAAGAAAATGACGCCGTTTTGTCTCGTATTTTATTAATTGTCTTATATCTTAAATGACGTCGTTTTACTCTTAAAGTAAAACGACATCGTTTTATAGGTGGAAGAAATATTTTAAACATGAACAAAATGACGTCGTTATGTGAGTGCCCGTGGCCTGGCCCAAAATGTCACGGGCCATACTCAGTTAGCCAGTGGGCCAGTTTAGCCAGGCCGGGATGGGTATGTTTTGACATCTCTATTGCTGCTTTACAACCTTCCTACAGAAAGTCTCTTTTTCAGATTTCAGACTACTCTTTTCCGAATTGCTAAAAGATGATAAAGAATATTTCTCCAATTTGTTAATGAGATCATAAGGATAAAATGTAAGATTACCATTTTATACATTTTTATAGTTCTCTAACAAAGTAATTTTCTCAATTATATAGGTCATTGGTCAAACAACAACACAAAATTTGTAAAATAAGTATTTAGTATTTAGGTTCAAATCTATGAAAAATCCATAATTATGTGTGTGTTTTTCCATATTCAGATGTAGGTGTATATACATAATTAATAGTCTTTAATAGGAGTGACAACTGGGCTCAAGCTCGAGCTCGACAAGGTCAATAGGTCAAGCTTGAGTTAATCAAGCCTCGAGCCTAAATGCTTTGAGTTTATGTCCTAAGTTTGAGCCCAACCCGAAGTCTGAGAAACTCATAGAACAAAACAGGCAGCATTTCACTTCTAAAGAAAAACAATGATGTTTCCAACCTTAAACATCATTTCTAAAATGAGGCAAACAACATCGTTTTATGTTTATGTTTTTCAAAAAATAAAATGATGAAAACGATGTCATTTTACATCAATTTATCCTAGGTTAACATTTTTCCCCTCCCTGCTACACTTCTCTTTAGTATCTCTCTCTCTCTCTCTCACCACCACTATCAACCCTCACTATCACTCACCCTTTTGCCACACTAGTTGCCACTAGCCAACCCTTTACCCTCCAGTTGCGGTCGCTCTTTCCTTTTGGGGCCCTTCGCATTGCCACCCCATTGCCCCACTTTCGTGCCACATCATTGTTGTGTTTTTTTGCTTGTGCACCACCCACCCACCAAGGTAAGTTCCTTCTCCAGACTATGGTTTTGATTCAAGATTGAACTTGTAAAATACTAGAATTTCTAAGATTGTTGCCAATGACGAGGTGTTTTTGTGGACTTACATAGTCACATACATGCCCGTATAAGTGACTATGTAAGTTCTCAAAAACATATACATATCCGTGTGTGTTGTGTGACATCATTACTGTGACATACATGGTTAAATATCGCCCATGTATGTGACCATGTAAATCAATGATAACTAATAAGTGATAATTGATAAATTTTTAATCTATGATTATAATTTATGTTCTTCTATTCTCTTCCATGTTTATGAATTATTAATTATGATAAATAACATATATAATTATATGTTGATTGTTTTAGAAGGATAAGCATACTCCTTCAATAGAGAGCTGTAGTTTGGTACTGAAGACAGAAGTAAAAACTTCTAATCTCGTACCAAGTAAAGATAGAAGTCTAACTTGAAGTCAATTGAAAAGTGAAGTTTAGAATCACTTCAATAAAACTAGATTAATAGACAGAGTAGAAAAAGCCAAATGTAAGTATTGTCAGAAGATGTTCGCCAGGAGTTCAAAAGGTGGAATATCTTGCTAAAAGAGACATCAGGATTCGTGTAGTTAGAAAAAGATAGTATTAGGAGGTCAAATATTTTTTACCCCTAACCTTACTAGAGGGAAGAATGAAATGATTGCAACATCATATAACAACATCATATTAAGATTTTTTATTGCTTCTATGGTAGTTGGTGATGAACATTCACTATCTATAGTTGATGCCAAAAGATTTAGAATATTTTCAAACTCACTACAACTAACCTTCAAGGTTTTAACTTGTAATATGTTGAAGAAGGACATTATAAAAATATACGAGGATAAAAAGAAAGAAATTTTAAAAACATTGTCAAATATTGAAAGGCGGATTGTCATTGCAACAAACTTGTGGACAGTCGATAACCAAAAGAGGGTTTGGGACGACACATTATATTGACAATGACTAGACTCTACGTAATGAACTTTTAAGGTAGTTTATAATCTTTAATATTTCTATCATTTACTTTTTCATTATATTGTCATTGGTGTTGGTTATATTTATACATAATAGGTTTATTTATACATCAGCACCACATATAAACAAAAGGTTAATGATCATATTGGGAGACTGTTTAATAAATTGTAATATCAATACCAAATCCACCATAACAATAGCCAATAGTAGCAAGAATGATGCTATGATTGAAAGGTTGAAGAATAAGATAAGGTTAGGAGCTTGTTGACTAGTGGAAGGTTATTCTATATGCATTGTTTTACACATATTTTGAATTTGATTGTGAAGTATGGGTTGGATATGATAAGGAAGCAATAGATTCGATTCAAAATAGTGTAGTATATTGGAGTGAAACACGTAAAAAAAGTTGAGAATTTTGAAGAAATTGCATGATAACTATGCATTATAAGTACGAAGAAGTTAGTTTTAGATTATCCAACCAAATGGAACTCAACCTTTAAGATCTGAGAGCCAACAATCCAATATATTGATGTGTTCACCAAACTGAGACAAAGATAAAGACCAATGAGAATTGGCTAGAGAACTTTGTTCGAAGTTGAAATTATTTTATACTGCAACTGAATTGTTCTTAGGAACAAAATATCTAACTTAGCACTGTTACTTTAGCACTATGTGTGAGATAAAGAAAGCTTTATCTGATTGGATATTTGATTCTATTGAGCTTATTCAGGTTATAACAGAGCAGAAGATGAAGAAGTTGAATTATTATTGGTATATAAGGACATATTGTTGCAGTCTTATTTGTATTGGATCCGAGATACAAGATGGAGGGGATTAATTTATATATAATATGTTGCACGATGATTGAGCTCAAGAGCATGTAGATGTCATTAAACAATTATGATATAATTTGTTTAATGATTTTCAACTGAGATTAGATAAAATTTAGGATTGAGATTACAGTAGTCAGGTTGTTCAGCTCTGACATCAGTTTCAGGTTCGAGTTCATCTTCTAAGAGCAGTTTGTTACTTTCACGTACAAAATTCATGAAAGGAAAAAGGGATAGGACTTTGTACAATATAATGGAGTTAGATAAATATTAATGAAAGATTATGTGGCCGAAGTTAAAGATGTGCAGTTTGATGTTTTATTGTAGTGGAAGAATTGTGGAAATAATTTTTTGATTATACAAGAGTAATTGCTTGAGACATTAGCAATTTCATTATTCATTGTTGCTTCGGAATTTGCTTTTAGCACTGGTAGTTGGGTTATTAGTCCTCATCGTGCTCGACTTCATCCTCCTATAGTCGAATCCCTTATGTGTGCCTGAATTTGGTTAAATGATGAAGATGTTGAAAGTAAATTCTTTTCTTTTAGATATATCAATTTCATCTATTTTTATAATATCTTACCTTACATATACATTTTAATTTGTATATGAATACAGTCACAGGTTCTAATGTGGAGATGACTAGTCATACACATACTAATGTTCATCAATTAAGTGGACATTATTTTGATAAAATATTCCAAGATGAAAGTATATTTAATTGTTTATTAATTATTACCATATGCTTGATATTCCTTTAATTTTAGTATTGCATTACTAAATATAATGTTTCTATATATAGAAGAAGTGTTCCAGACTATTAATGATCCTGACTACACTGATTAGCTGCTCTTTTAGTCTTTCTAGTGTCTACTCTCTCCAATCTCTAGTCTCCATAGTCCACTCTCAGTCTCTCATAATCCCAGACTCCCTGTCCAAAGCATTATTTTACGATTTCATCTTGGTGTTTTGTTACTTGTATTATTTAAAAAAATTTGATAATTAGTTTTAGTAAATTATGTCATCAACTATTAAATTTTTTTTCATAAATTCAATTAATTAAATTGATTACTTTAATTATAATTTTTTCTTTCATTTCCTATAGGTTATAATCATATCCTCCTTTATTAATGAATTTAATTTCATCTTTGTTCATTCGATCAATATATGTACGTTTTATATATTTATTCATTATAATTTTTATTTTTATTAATCAATTGAAATTCATAACTTCGACCATTTGAATTGACACTTTATATGTTTTATATATTCATTCATTATAAAATCTTAATTTTTATTAATTATCTAAAATTTGTAACTTCAATTATTGAACTGATCGCTTTACTTATAATCTTTTTTTATTTCCTACAGGCTATAATATTATCCTCCTTCATTAATAAATATAATTAATTAATTAATTAATTAACTGAATTTATATTAAAATTTTCAAAAATATAATTAAAAAAAGTCTGATAAGTCCGAGCCCTGTCTGACTTCTCCAAGCTTCGGGTACTGGCCCTTTTCTTTCCGACCTAAGCCTAGCCCGACCAACTGCCATCCTTAGTCTTTGAGATGTTTATTTAATTTTTCAAAGTATTTGTTTTGAGGAAACATTCCTTTAAACCTTAATTTTAGAAAATGTCTTTTACAGGAATTATTAAATTAATTTTTGAAATTTTACTTTTTAGCCTAAATTACAATATTTTTTATTTTACACTATTTATAGCTATATTTTATAACTTGCTAATCATAATTAATAATTTTATATATCATTTTAGTCATTGCATATCTGTTTATTATTTGGATTAGTTTTCAAATTTTTATAATATATTTAGCATATTTATCAAACAATTAATTGCTTCTATTATAATAGTTTTATCAAAGATATTTATATTTACAGTATTATACTTGCAACAACGCCTCATAAACATTTCTAATCGATACCAAACAAAGTGAACGTCATTTTTAGTGTTTCTTCTCTTAACTAAATTTATATTCAGTTGGTATAGAATCTATTGAGCTCACACGCGTACCAAAACTATACATTAAATCTATAGCCTTTTTTTAATGTATTAATTTGGATTGGATGCTTAGCAAATTTTTGTTCATAAATTAGCATAAGCATTAAATAAACACAATTTGATCTTCATATTATTTTTTTAAAAAAAGTCAAAGACAAACCTGTCTTTTGTATTTTAATTCATTTGTATAATTATACTATGATTATGTCTTTTAAAAAATATTTAGAATTAGTTTAATAGATACCGTACTTGACACTTATAAGTTATGTCAAGTTGTTTAATGTAAAAATTGATTGACGTGATTGAGAAATCCTAAGAATAAATTCGAGTATTTTGAGAATATCACCCTATAAGAAATGTGACCACAAGGGCTGGTTTGTTCATTCGTGCCTAGAAACGCTAATGTTGAACTTTTGATGTCAACGTTAATGTGTTCAATGAAATTTGGTTTACACCTCACTTGACAGCTAAGCTGACACGTTAATGTGAGCCAGGATCTTCTGTTTACACCTCACTTGACACTTGACAGCTAAGCTGACACGGTAATGTGAGCCAGGATCTTCTGTTTACACCTCACTTGACAGTTAAGCTGACACGGTAATGTAAGCCAGGATTTTCTGTTTACACCTCACTTGACAGCTAAGCTGACACATTAATGTGAGGATCTTCTGTCCAATTTGGATAAATTAGATAGAGGATTCCCTACCCATTAATGTTGGCCTTCAAATAAAGAGCCTATTAATAGAAATTGACCCCAAGTGGGCGACTTGCAAAAGCACAGGTACCATACGTCTCAGTTTTATCGACTAAAAGTATATTCTGGTCAAAAGCATACATCTTCGGATTCGATAAGCAGCAATGAAGCTCCGGATTCTGGAGATAGGGTCATCGTTAAAGCTGGGAAGGTCAAGCAGTTTATCAGAATCCATATCGTGGGAGTGTGCTAGGGTCGCCGGCTACGAGAGGCTGTCAGCGTCGATGACGATGAGCAACGAACTGGAGATAAATACTGCAACGGCCACAAAAAAGAGCTGGGCGTTGGGATCTGTAGTTGGTAAGGTCTTCAACTTGAGGAAAATCTCAGGCGATTTGACTACGAGGCAACAAAAAGAGAAGAAAATGAGTAGATCAAAGTGGTCTTCGTGGCTTCCTGATCCTGATAGGAGATGGCCTGTGCAAGGATGGTAGTGTGAGTCATCAAATCCAAAATCTTGCACGGTCAAT